>ML663010.1:18485386-18660564 GCA_007570785.1 Antilocapra americana | reverse complement strand
GCACCCTCCGCGCGCTCACGGCCGAGCGCGCCTCTTCTCACCGTCAGTGGCACACCGCTGTCCGGTGCCTGCCCTCCACCTACTGAAGGTCATCTTGGTCATCTTCAAGTTTTGGCAAATGAGAAGGAGGTTGTTATAAACGTCTGCAGTTTGTGTGGATGTAAATTTTCCACTCATGTGGATAAACACCAAGGAGTGTGATCTCTGGACTGCACGGTATGTTCGGTTTTGCTAGAAACTGCCCGTCTTCCAAGGTAGCTGTACCATGTTGCATTCCCACCAGCAGGGCACGAGCGTTCCTGTGGCTCCACGTCTTTGTCAGTATTTGATGCTGTCAGTGTTTGGGACTTAAGCGTTTCTAGGTGGTGTGGAGTGGTACTCATTGCTGTTTTAAGGTGCAGTTCCCCGATGACTTATGATGTGGAGGATCTTTTCACGTGCTTACCTGGCATCTGCATGTCTTCTTCAGTGAGGTGTCTGTCCATATCTGGCGTTCATTTTCTAATTGGGTGGTTTATTTTCTCATGGTTGAGTTTTAAGAGTTCTTTGTATATTTTGCATATCAGATGATTTTGCAAATATTTTCTTCCGGTCTGTGGCTTGTTTTTTTATTCTCTTCAGAGTGAAATTCAAATTTTAGTGTCCATAAATAAATGTATTGGCACACAGACACAGTTATTTGCTTATTCACTGTCTATGGCTAATCTCACACTATGCCAGTATCGTTACAACAGAGCCCCACTGTCTGCAAAGCCTAAAATATTTACTATCTTTCCCGTGACAAAAAAGTTTGTTGACCTCTTGTTTAGGGAGTCATCTTCATTTCCTCCTTAATGAGCCATTTTCTGTCATTCCCAGAAAAACAATTCTCATGGGCCACCTTTCCTGACCACAAACTTCCTTCTGGAATGACTGAGTTGGAAAGTGTGGCTGCCTTCTGCACAGTGGCCACTTTCTTTTGTCCAGTTTCTCTTTCACGGTTTGGTTTTGACTTCAGAAGACCTCACTCAAGGCCTTTCTGAATGGCGAGAGCATTGCTGAGGCAGCCAGAGCCGCCCTGCCTTTGGGGTTCCAGGTCTCCCAGGGCCTCTCACTTTCCTATCGCTGGCCTTGGAGCCACAGCTTTCTGGTACAGGAAGTTGCATGGTTTCCTGGAGGTAAATCCTTGTCAGTACAGGGACATAAACCCTAGAGGAAGGAATTCTTGCCAGCTCCCCTCACAAGGGAATTCTCACATTCTTCACCTCTCAACCTGCCCCTCCAGCACTTTTGTGTCTGGGATTGAATTTCTCTCCAAAGTTTTGAGGATCTCATTTGCAGAATTCTCTCATCCCATTTTCTCCTCCCAACAGCAGTAATCAATTCCAGCATGGGGGCGTCAGATAATTGAAACAAGCTCCATGGCATTTGCATTTTTCAATTTCCACATAGCTGCCAGTCTGATTTTTTCCCCTCCATATTTATTGCCTTTTGATTTTTTTCATGTTTTTAACATTTAGTCCAATTTTTTTCCTTTTCCAATAAGTGGAAAGAATGCAAATCTAGAAAAATGTGGGCAGACTTGTGTTCTTTCTCTTGCTAAATTCCCACTCTTTAACTGTAACAGTGTGACAACAAATAAAGAGAAATAAAGACACTTACACAGTCTGTCTGATTTCTGCTCTCCTGACAGTTATTTCTGATGGTTTGGCATCTGATATAAATCAATTTTTTCCCCAACTTGCATCTTCTGCCTCCTACAGAACGTGAACACTCAAGAGGGCCATAGCCTGCCGGGTTCCGTGGTGTTAATAAAAACAATAGCAATTATTATACTTTAGTGAGCACTTACTATGTGCCAGCTAAGTGCTTTTACTTTGCTAAGTATTTTTACATTTAGAGGCACTGAAAGGAAGACAAACTACTAAGCACTCTGCCCTGCCTTCCTTTACCATGGCTGGAAGAGGTTGTTAGTAAGCCTAGACTCTGAAATCCGATGGCCCAAGTTCAAATGTTGGCTTTGCCACCCAGTCATTGTGTCATTTTGGGCATATCACCTCACTTTTCTGAATACCAGATTTCCCCAACAATAAAATGAGTATTGATACAGGGCGTTCTGAGGATTGCATCTATTAATATTGGTAGCACTTTGCACAGTGCATGGCATGTGCTAAGCATGCTGTGAGGGCCAGTATCAGTAAGTAGCTACAGCGGCAAGCTGGTGCCAGCCTGCTGGTGGGAAGTGCTACTCCACCCCTCTGCTCCCTCCGCAACCTGCTGGGCATGGGAGCATCCTAATAAGAGAGAATATATGCATACACACACACACACACACACACACACACACACACACACACAAACATGCAGTCAAAGCTCTTATATAAGAAATACATTTGGATTCATTGCTAAAAACTACCTTTTCTGTAAAACGTGTCCAATCATCCCAGGAGCTTCCCAGGGGTTTAAGCCAAATATGTGGGTACCACCCTTGGTCCCCATTTTCTCTGCCTTCCACCCCTACCCAATCAATCCAGCAGAAATTCCCCCAGAAAGTATCCAGAATCTGTCCACACCTCACCATCTTCATCCTCTAAGTTCAGGCCATCCCCATCAGTCACTTGAGTGTTTAGTTAGTCCCTCTGCTCCCCTGTGCTCTTGCCCTCTTATAAACAATAGGGCTTCTGGGAGGGGCTTCCCTAGTGGCTCAGATGGTAAAGAATCTGCTTGAAATGCAGGAGACCTAGGTTCAATCCCTGGGTCAGGAAGTTCCTCTGGAGAAGGGAATGGCTACCCACTCCAGTATTCTTGCTTGGAGACTCCCATGGACAGCAGAGCTTGGTAGGCTATAGTCCATGGGGTGGAAAAGAAATGGACACGACTAAGTAACTAACATCCCCCTCCCCCCTCCCACACAGGGTTTCTGGGATGTATTCTCTTCCTGGATAAAAGTGCCATGGCAGGAAAGCTTTTCTCCCTGCTCCTTACTTAATGTAGTGAGTGTAGCTGGTGATTCATGGAACTGAGGCTGGCACCATGAGACCAGACCTCTGTACCAAAAGTCAAGAGAACTGCTGAGATGTAGACCCAGAATTCTGTCACACTGAGCATCAAATAGCTTTACTGGTTAAGTTGGAGGTTGGCTAACTTTTTCTGTAAAGGGTCAGATATTTTCAGCTTTCTGAGCCAATGCCTCATTTCTGCTGTTTTGGCAAGAAAGGAACCATGGACAATACATAACAAATGAGCTTGGCTAGATGCCAAAAGAACTTGATTTGCAGACACATATTTGAATTTCATATTTTTTCACATGTCATGAAACATTTCTTCTTTTGATTGTTTTCTAGTCATTTAAACTGTAAAAATCATTTTCAGCTCATGGGCTGCATGAAAACAAGTGGCAAGACAGATTTGGTCACTGGGTTAAGTCACCGTCCGTGGGTTTTCAGTGACTGGATTCTGTTCAACTTTCCATTTCGCAGATGACACAGCTGAGGTCCAGAGAAGTAACACGGAGTGAGTGTGTGTCAGGGCTAATAAATCAGGCCCCAAAGCTCTGGCGCGTCAGGATCACCCCAGAATACCCTCCTGCTTCCTTCTCACTCACACTCCATTTCTGGCCTTTCCTCTAGGCTGTGACATCATTTTGTGTTGTGGTTGTTTAGTCGCTAAGTCACGTCTGACTCTTCTGTGACCCTGTGGACTGTAGCCCGCCAGGCTCCTCTGTGCATGGGATTTCCCAGGCAAGGATACTGGAGCAGGCTGCCATTTCCTTCTCCAGGGGATCTCCCTGACCCAGGGATGAACATGCATTCTCCTGCATTGGCAGGTGAATTCTTTACCACTAAGCCATCAGGGAAGCCCCTGTCCTTTACGTAGGTGATTGCATTTCTTTCACACAAAATGCATCGAGTATTCACCTTTGTTGAGGGCTGGGCACTTTACCTCATTTAATCTCATAATATGAGGCAAGTATTATGCTCATTTCACCACGAGGAATGGGCGGCTCCAAGAGGGCTGCGCCATGCCCAGGTTCATCCAGGACTAGGCGGGGGCCCAGTCCCACCAGCCCTCCCTGCCGCACCTCGCCTGCTCTCCTGCTTCCAGGGCTCAGTGCTGGGTGTGCCCTGATGAAGAGGACATAATCTCTCTTCATCAGCATCATATGTGAGGACTAACCCTGGTAGAGCACATAGAGACATTTCTTAAGTTTTCTTCTGCTAAAGCAGAGAAGGCAATGGCACCCCCTCCAGTACTCTTGCCTCTAAAATCCCATGGACGGAGGAGCCTGGTGGGCTGCAGTCCATCGGGTCGCACAGAGTCGGACATGACTGAAGCGACTTAGCAGCAGCAGCAGCATTCTGCTAAAGTGCACAGCTTTTTACCGGTTCTCAGTGGAGCTGGGCTTCCGCCTACAATGCAGGAGCCCTGGGTACGATCCCTGGGTTGGGAAGGTTCTCTGGAAGAGGGAATGGCTACCCACTCCAGTATTCTCGCCTGGAGAATTCCATGGACAGGAGCCTGGTGGGCTTACAGTCCATGGGGTCTCAAAGACTCAGACACGACTGAGAGAGACTAACACACGCACGCACACGCACGCACACGCACACACAGGTGGAGCTACAAGCAAGACAAACAGAAACAGTGTGGTGACATTCATCACCTTGACCACTAGAGGGAAGCAAGAGGCCGCGTTGCTTTATAAAGCCTCACAGCCTCGGTGGCCATCACCTCTATTCACACGTTTATGGGAAACGGGGGAATACGTTTCAACAACCTCATTTTTATTCCAACAACCTCATTTTTCTGACGGAAGTAAATGGAATCCCACAGAAGTCAGGTTGTGACCTTGGGCATGTCATTGACACTCCCATTTCCCAGGGCGGTTGAAGGAATCATCGTTTCCTAGACCTGCCGTCCCAAATTGCTATAAGCTAGGTGGTTTATAACAGAGAAGTATTCTCTCACAGTTCTGGAGGCCAGAAGTCCCAAATCAAGGCATCAGCATGGCCGTGCTCCCTCCGAAGGCTCTCGGGGAAAAGGCCTTGTCTCTCCCAGCTCCTGGTGAGTCTGGGTTTTCCTTGGCCTGAGGCTGCCTCACTCCGCTCTCTGCCCCTGTCTTCTTGTGGGCTATCGGGCCCGCCTGGTTAATCAGAGATGATCCTGAGATCCTTAACTTCGTTATGCCTGCAAAGGTCCTTTATCCAAATTTGGTCCTATTCACGGGTTCCGGAGATTAGGAGGCGGACATGTGTTTGGAGGGGTCCTCCATTCGCCCCACTACAATCCAACAACAAATACATGTTACTTGCTCAGCACAAAGCCAGTAAGAATTGAACTGATAGGAGCCTTTACTGCCGTGCATCTAGGGGTTGTGTCTGCGGTTAAACTGAAAACACGTCCAGCCCAAGGACAGAAACCCAACTGTAGAACTATCGGTCACCCTCTCCCTCAGGCCTTTAGGGCTGCCAGTTCCACTTGCCATGCTGCATTTCCCAACTTGACCAAACTTGTTTCCATTTTCAGAGTCCCCCAGTTCCCTGTCATAGACAGGTTTTTGGCAGAAACCACCGATGAGCACAAAGTTTACATTTTGCCTAAGCTCAGGCTTAAGGTGATCACTGATCGGAGTCTGAGGAGCGCAGGTTATAAAACAGCCCACATGCAGAACGGGGAGAAACAATCGGCAGAGCAGTCAGGATGTAGCATCATCTTGTTTGGTTTTCAGGCCAAAGGCAGCTTGGCCTCATTAGGTAATGTCAGGCATCAGGTTGAAAGGTCAAGATAGACTTTCACTGAAAAGAAAGGGCACTGGTTTTACCCTCAGAGTCAGTTCTGTGGCTGAGCCAGGTCAATTTAGTTCAGTTCAGATCAGTAGCTCAGTTGCATATAACTCTTTGTGACACATCAGGCCTCCCTGTCCATCACCAGCTCCCAGAGTTTACTCAAACTCATGTCCATTGAGTCGGTGATGCCATCCAACCATCTCATCCTCTGTTGTCCCCTTCTCCTGCCATCCAACCATCTCATCCTCTGTTGTCCCCTTCTCCTCCCACCTTTAATCTTTCCCAGCACCAGGGTCTTTTCAAATGAGCCAGTTCTTCGCATCAGGTGGCCAAAGTATTGGATCAGTCCTTCCAATGAATATTCAGGACTGATTTCCTTTAGGATGGATTGGTGTGATTAAGTATCAGGGGTTTGTCTGGTTGCAGGAAAAATAGAGAAAAAAGAATGGGCTGGGGGCTGAGGAGGGCAGAGAGGTCTGTGGAGGTAGAAAGAGAAAGGATAGCCCTTCTGGTTTCAACCCTGCTGGGCCACATGATGGGAACCTCAGTGTGCTCAGCTTTCAAATGGGGTCATAGCAGGAAATAAATACTCCTTAGGGACTCAGTGACGTGTGGATGAACAGGTGGCACTAAAGGGTGCTGATTGCTTTTCCCACCACTACCAAAACAAAGAATAATGAGTGACAGGGCACTTTGAGGTGGGTGGCAAGACCCAGGACAGTACGAGGACTTGAGCTCTGAGCTAGACTTGTGTCTGAGCTGGAAATGAAGCAGAAGGGAGGCCCCCACACTATGTGGGGTGCACAGGTGGAGGTCTCTGTGCCAGCTGAGAGCCCACGAAGCACCTTCTGGAGGTGATATCAGAATCATAATGCTTTGTGTCCCTTGTGTGACCTTGTTTCTACCCCTGGAGACCGCCCCCGCCCCCGCCCCGCCCCCACCAATTACTAGTGGTTGGGGTCCTTACCAGAGTGCCATTCAGGTAGCCATGTCAATATAGTCACTGTCACCAGGCTGATGGAGCACATTTACCCAGTGTCCCCAGCCCCGCATGAAAGTGCTCAACAGAGAGCAAAGTCCACACCCCTCTCTCCTTACCACATCAGCTTCTGGGATACTCACCCCCCGGAGGCCAACCTCAGCTGATCTGGGCTGCATTTTAGAAGAAGCTGTTTGCTCACCTGGATGAAGGGAGACTCTTAAGAGGCAGATACAATTTTAGGAAGTGTTTCTTGTGTTCCCTGGGTTCAGAATGACTGTGGTTGCTCTCTTTTCTGGAAAACTGCCCTTTTGCCTCAGTGGAATCCTTTTCTTTTAAAGTTGAGAGGCACAGATCACCCTCATGGCCACTCCCTTAGATCTGCAGCAGTGAGCCTGCAGAACAGTAAACACAGGCAGCATCTTAAAGCAGCCAGGGAGACAAAAAATCATTACACAGGAAAAGACGATCATATCAACACCAGACCTCACTACAATCCCTAATGGAAGTAAAAAGACAGTAGAATATAGTCTTAAAAGTGCTGAGAAAAACTATCAACCTAGAGTTTTACAACCAGAAAAATGATCTTTCAAACACAAAACAGAGCACTTGCTACTAACAGACCTCCCCCAACACAATACAGATAACTTTTACTTCTCTCTTTTCAATTAGAGTGATTTTATTTATTTTTCTTGTAGAATTGCTCTGGCTAGAATTTCCACTACAACACTGAAACACTGGGAAAGCAGGCATCTTTCTTTGTGCTTGATCTTACAGGGAAAATGTTCAGTCTTTGGCTACTGATTATGATGTTAGCTGTGGGTTTTTCATAAGTGCTCTTTACTAGGTTGAGGAGTTCTGTTGATGCTTGTTGGGTGTTTTATTATGGAAGTGATCTTGTTGTTCAGTCACTTAGTTGTGTCCGACTCTTGGCAACCCCATGAACTGCAACATGCCAAGCTTTCTTGTCCCTAATTATCTCCCTGAGTTTGCTCAAATCATGTCCATTGAGTCAGTGATGCCATCCAACCCTCTCATCCTCTGTCGTCCCCCTCTCCTCTTGCCCTCAGTCTTTCCCAGCATCAGGGTCTTTTCCAATGAGTCAGCTGTTCCATAAGGCGGCCAAAATATTGGACCTTCAGCTTCAGCATCAGTCCTTCCAATGAATATTCAGGGTTGATTTCCTTTAGGATGGACTGGTTGGATCTCCTGGCAGTCCAGGGGACTCTAAAAGCCTGAAAGCATCCATTCTTTGGTGCTCAGTTTTCTTTAAGTATGGTCCAGCTCTCACACTATACACAGCTACTGGGAAACCATAGCTTCGACTATGCAGACCTTGGTGGGCAATGTGATGTCTCCGCTTTTTAATGCACTGACTAGGATTGCCACGCTTTTCTTCCAAGGAGCAAATGTCTTTTAATTTCCTGCTGGCTGTCACTGCACTGATTTTGGAGCCAAAAAATATGAAATTTGACACTGTTTCCACTTTTCCTTTTTTCCCATCTATTTGCCATGAAGTGATGGGACAAGATGCCATGATCTTAGCTTTTGAATGTTGAGTTTTAAGTCAGATGTTTCACTCTCTTCTTTCATCCCCATCAAGAGACTCTTTAGTTCCTCTTAGACTTCTACTATTAGAGTGGTATCATCTGCATATCTGAGGTTGCTGCTATTTCTCCCAGCAACCTTGATTCCAGCTTGTGAGTCATCCAGCCTAGCATTTCCTATGATGTACTTTGCATATAAGTGAAATAACCAAGGTGACAATATACAGCCTTGAAGTACTCCTTTCCCAAGTTTGAACCAGTCTCTTGTTCCATGTCCAGTTCTGTTGCTTCTTGTCCTCCATACAGGTTTCTCAGGAGGCAGATAATGTGGTCTGTTATTCCCATCTCTTTAAGAATATTCCAGTTTATTGTGATCCACACATTCAAAGGCTCTAGTATAGTCAATAAAGCAAAGTAGATTTTTTTTTTTTGGAACTCCTTTGCTTTTTCTATGATCCAGCATATGTTGGCAATTTGATCTCTGGTTCCTCTGCCTTTTCTAAATCCATCTTATACATTTGGAAGTTCTTGGTTCACATATCGTTGAAGCCTAGCTTGAAGGATTTTGAGCATAATTTTGCTAGTATGAGAAATTAGTGCAATTGTACAGTAATTTGAATATTCTTTGGCATTTTGTGTTGGATTTTATCAATTGCTTTTTGGCATTAATTCTTGTAGTTATTTTCTTTATTCTATTAGTATGGTGTATCATATTGATTTTAATATGTTAAATCATCTTGGAATTGCTAGGATAAATATTTCATTTGGTCATAGTATGTAGTCCTTTTAATATGCTGTGGATTTGGTTTGCTATTTTGTTGAGAATTTTGCATCTTGCAAAATTCGTATGGACTTGCAAGGGCCCCCAGTCATACTAAAAAAAAAGGAGCTGAGGACTCATACTTCCTGATTTCAGAACTTGCTGCAGAATTATAATACTAAAAGCAGTGTGGTACTTACATAAGGATAGACATATAAATTAATGAGATAGAATTTGAAGTATAGAAATAAACTAATGCATATATGGTAAATTGATTTTTCACAAGAGTGCCAAGACTATTGAATGGGAGAAAAAATGGCCTCTTCAGCACAGGTGTTCAAACAAAATCTGTATATGAATTTCATAACGGTGTTACTCACAATAGCAAACAGGTGGAAACCACCCAAATATCCTGATGAACGAACAGAAGTGTAGGCTATCCAAACAACGGAAAATTGTTCACCCATAAAAAGGAACGAAGTACTAATATGGGAGGGGGCAATATGGAATAACACTGAAAGCATTGTGCTAAGTAATAAAAGCCAAACACAAAAGGTCAAACAATTTACAATTCCACTTCCATGAAATATCCAGAATAAGAAAGTGTCTAGAGACAGAAAACAGATGAATAGGTACCAGATGCTGGGTTGCAGGGGTTGGAGCAATGGGGAGTCACTGCTTAATGGATGTGAGGTTTACTTTCAGGGAAAATAGAAGTTAAGTTCTAGAACCAAGTTGTGGTAAAGTTTGTACCACATTGTGAATGTACTTAATGCCACCCAACTATGTGCTTTTTAAATGGTTAGAATGGTAAGTTCCATTATATTTATTTTGCCACCAAATTTTTTTCCCAATAATTGAAACTAGTACTTCAAAGATTTTTCCCTTGTTATATGCAGAAGACTCTTGAGAGTCCCTTGGATAGAAAGGAGATCCAGTCCATCCTAAAGGAAATCAGTCCAGAATATTCATTGGAAGGACTGATGCTGAAGCTGAAGCTCCAATATTTTGGCCACCTGATGTGAAGAACTGACTCATTTGAAAAGACCCTGTGCTGAGAAAGACTAAAGGTAGGAGAAGGGGATGACAGAGGATGAGAGGGTTGGATGGCATTACTCATTCAATGGGCATGAGTTTGAGTAAACTCTGGGAGCTGGTGATGGACAGGGAAGCCTGGCGTGCTGCAGTCCATGGGGTCACAAAGAGTCGGACACAACTGAGCAACAGAACTGACGTGACTGATGTTGACACAACTGTTTCACATCTTTTGGAGGAATGATATGTCTTTGAAACAAAAGTTTATTGGTTTCAAAACTATGACCAAGTTAAGTAAATTTGCTAATTCTTGTGTCAATTCAATATTAACACTGAATTCCGACAAGTATCGCACACTCTAAATTTCTGTCAACAAAGTGTTCTCATGGCTCTTGTGCACCCCTACCCATCCCTGCAGCTGTACAAAGTTCTGGAGAGGGGAAGACACGCTGGGTAAGCCCGTCTTGGGGTTGGGTCCACTAGGTCCTCTCACTTTGACAAGCCCATGAGTGTTTTTAGGTTTCTTTTTTTGTCTTTTTCTCATTGACTGTATTATGAAAAAGTATTTAAAGAATAATACATTTAACAGGTGCAAATGAAGGAACCTTGACCCCGACAGGCAAGTCATTTGCTTAGTCTAAGAACTGGTCAGCCTTTGGAGGGGTAACTTCTCCCTGGTCATTAAGGACTCTAGATACTAGATCAAGACTAGAGAAAATAATAAAATAAAGCTAATAACAAAAGACATGAGTGGTCCCTGCCTGGGATTGTTGGGACAGAGAAGATAGCATCAGATCAGCCTGAGTTGACTTAAGTGGGGCCTGGCAGTGGGGGAGAAAGTTGGTGGTGGGTGATGACAGGCAAATGAAATCAGTCAGCTCCAAGGGGGGATTTGGTGAGAGGTTGAAACCCTCCTGAGGGAGGTTGGGGGATCAACTGAGAACTTGGGGGAGGGGCAGGGCTTAAGCTCTAGGGGCCAGGTATGCACTTGCGGCTGGCTTTTGACAAGAAAGTCAAGGTGTAGAGGTGAAGAATGTGAGGTCCAGAGGCAGAAGGGTGCTGGTGGAAGAGAGAAGCCAGTGAGTGAGTGAGGACTTTGGCTGAATGAGAATAAAGGCTACGTAGGTGAAGGGCTCCTCAGGCCCCAGGAGAAAATGGAGGACGAGGATGAAGCCAGTGTTGCCAAAGGCAAATGCGAAAGAGCTGGGACACAGTCAGGGAAGCCCCATCAGGAGGTCCCCAGAGGGCAGCGGGACCCTCCGCCACACGCCCCACAACAGTGATCTTGCCGCAGCTGTTGCAGAAAGCTGCCCTCACAAGGGGGCTTGTCCCTGGGGCTGCAGGATGGATGCACAGCTGTGTGGCCAGAATGGGGACGAGGAGGGCTTCTCGGGAGTCAGATCCCTGACTCCTCAGGGCCCTCCTAGACCTCATCCTAAGGCTCTCTTCCACATCCCTTCTCTATGGGTTCTCCTTCCGTGTCATCTGCTGGGAAGACTGGATCAGGAAAGAAGGTGGAGCGATGACCCACCTTTCCCTAAGACAAAGGGGCCCCCGGGCCACCTTGGCTTCTTCCAGGCAAGCTGATGAAGCTGCAGGAGCAACGGAGTCTTACAGGAGGCCCAGAAGAATGTTCCTTTCGATTAGACCCAGAGAGCCCCAGGAATTTGCATACAGGATGATCAGAGACCACGAGGTGATAATGAGGCCCCTGGGTACAGGGCTGAGTCAGGTTCACGAGCGGTCTCTCCTGTGATGCAGACCGGATGTCATCCCGGAAGGGGAAGCCTGAGACGTGTCCTCCAGAATCAACCGCGGCAGCTCACGGCGCCACCCAGTGGCGAGACGCACTGCCCAGCTCCACCTTCCTTCAGTCCCCTGCATGGACCGCACGGAGGGTCTCCGGATTCTTCTCCTGCGAGCCACCTCTCCCCGGACTTTGCCAGAAGGTCTGATCGGAGACTTTTCGAAGCTGAAGACTGCTCTCCAGATCAGCCCTAACACAAAGGAAAAACTGCATCTAGAGATACTGAGAAGAAAAGTCAATGGATGCACAAGGTTCACTGATAACCAGGGGACTCTATTCCAGACTCTCTCAAGAATCCAATCCATGGCTACTGAATCATCCTACTTGAGTTGTTGCTGAGGCTCCCTGCCACACTCAGCGAGCGTGTGAGCCATGGATGGAGAGCCCTAGTCCCTCTAATCTCTGCCCTGCCCAATCTGTTCCCAGGAACATAGGCTTTCCTTATCTGACCTGTACCTCCGCTTTGCTTCAATATTAGTAAGGATTGATTCCTTTATAGAAAGCAGAGAAACAGATGGAGGAACCTTCACCACAAAGGAAGTAGAAGATAGAATCAGTTCTCCAAGAACCCAGATTTGGGCTCAGCCATGGGACACTAGCCTGCTCAGAAGAGTCTTTCACCAGCCTCAGGCAGGTGGGCCCTGAGAATGTACTGGAAAGCTGAGTTCTAGGCCTGCATGACAGAACTATTGTGCCATCACAAAGGGTTTTTGAGAGGGGGGAGTTGACACAGATAGGAGGTGAGCTCACGGCCCCCACCCCCACCATCCAACCTGGCAGATCCCTCCTTGTTTCTGGATTGCTCTATTTTGAAAAATCATCCTGATTTTCTATTTAGTTCACATAAAACCAAGATGTCAACTCTGTCCACCATTTAGCCCACTCTGGATCAGATAGGATGGTTGATTTCATTGAGAGAGTCCCAGATTGAGGGTCAGGAGTCCAGAATTGGCCACCCATGGACAGAAAATCTTGAGCAAATTATTCCCTACTCTTAGGCTCAGATCTTGCATCTGTGAAGAGGACTGAACTGGACTGTAGCCCACCAGGCTCCTCTGTCCACGGGATTTCCCAGGCAAGAATACTGGAGTATGTTGCCGTTTCCTTCTCCAGGGGATCTTCCCAACCCAGGAACTGAACCCACGTCTCCTGCATTAACAGGCAGATTCTTTACCACTGAGTCACCAGGGAAGCCAATAGTTAGCACTGCTGCTGCTTCTAAGTCGCTTCAGTCGTGTCTGACTCTGTGCGACCCCACAGACGGCAGCCCACCGGGCTCCACCATTCCTGGGATTCTCCAGGCAAGAACACGGGAGTGGGTTGCCATTTCCTTCTCCAACGCATGAAAGTGAAAAGTGAAAGTCGTTTCAGTCGTGTGCGACTCTGTGTGGACAGACTACCAGGCTCCTCTGTCCATGGGGTTTTCCAGGCAAGTGAACTGGAGTGGGTTGCCATACTGTACTGTATATTTAAAGTATGATATATCTAATGTTGTGTTCTTATCACAAAGAAATAATAATATAGAGAGTAGAAGGAAACATTCAGTGATGATGGATATGTTTATGGCATAGATTGTGATGATGGTTTCTCAGATGTGTAGTTATTTCCAAACTAATCAAGTTGTATACATTAAATATGTGCAGCTATTTAAATGTCAATTCTCCCTCATTCAATGAAGTGATTTTAAAATAAAATTAAAAATAATTTTGTAGAAGACATCTTTTTATTCCTGATGGCTAAAGCCTGAGTTTTAACAGCCCAGGAGGTGCCAAGGGCAGGACATAGAACCTGAGACCTAAGCAGTAGGGAAGTCACATTAGAGATCCCCATGTGAAGTCAAATTCTGCAGAAAGTGTGTGAATAAGAACCCACCTTAAACCCAGAAAGTTTAAATGAAAAGAATGGAAAAATGCCACAGTATGCAGATTTGAACCAGATAAAAACCCATGTGACTATATCCCTCAAAGGCTATATGTCAAAGAAAGTATACAACAAGAAGCTTTTCCAGATACAGGGACATTATGTAAGGATGAAGGAGTGAAAACATGAGGATGGTATTACAACCTTCAATCTGTATGTCCCCAGTATCTTAACTTTAACATGTAGAAAATACAATTGATAGAACTTCAAAAATAACTGGGGACTTCCCTGGTGGCACAGTGCATGAGAATCCGCCTGCCAGTGCAGAGTGGATCCCTGGCCTGGGAAGATTCCACGTGCTGCAGAGCAACTGAGTCCCTGCACAGAAGCTGCTGCGCCTCTGTGCCACAGCCGCCACAGTGAGAAGGCCGTGCGCGCAGCAAAGAGGAGCCTCACCCACCGCAGCTGGAGAAAGCCCACTCGCAGCGAAGACCCAGCGGAATCAAAAAAATAAACTGTAATGAGCTATAGTTCTTTAACATAATTCTTATTTGTAAGCATGCATACAAAACTATAGCCTTTACTTGAAATGGTAAGAAATACTTGAAATAGTAAGAAATAATATTTCATTGATTTATTTGAAATAGTAAATCAAATACAGCAATACATACAAAGGACAACACATGGACAAGATAGATTGATTCCAGGTATACAAGATGGCTTTAACATCTAAAAACTGATCAACGTAATTTGTCATATTGATAGATCAATGGTGGGAAGTTAATATGATCTCCTTGATAGATACATGAAAAATCATTTAATAAACATTCATACTCAATCACAATAAAGAATAAAACTCTTAGCAACCTAGGCATAGAAAGGAACTTCTCAATTTGATAGAGGGTAGCTACAAAAAAAAATCGACAGAGAACATTATACCTAATGATGAATGTTGGAAGATGGATCGAAGGAAAAAATGTTCACCCAACTGAGAAGACATCTTGAAATAGCAAAGGAGGCAGGCAGCTCCACAGAGTCAACAGATCAGTTTATTATAGCGTGACTTTCAGAGTAGGATCTGGATCGGGCAGCAGTTCACCTGCACTCCATACTGTCAAAGGGCTGCTGGGGCAGTTTTACAGTTAACTTCAGCTACAGGGGCTGTTTTTGCTATTGTTCAGTGACTAAGTCATGTCTGACTCTTTGTGACTTCACGGAGTGCAGCACACCAGCGTTCTCTGTCCTCCTCCACTATCACCTGGAGTTTGTTCAAACTCATATTCTCTGAGTTGGTGATGCTATCTAACCATCTCGTCCTCTGTCACCTACTTCTCCTCCTGCCCTCAGTCATTCCCAGCATCAGAGTCTTTTCCAGTGAGTTGGCTCTTCCCATCAAGTGGCCAAAGTATTGGAGCTCTAGCTTTCGCACTGGTAGGTGCTTGGAAACAGAGCATGCATTCCTAAGTCAGGATTTACAAATGGGTAACTAGTCTCCTGGGTGTTGACAATACATCAGGGAAGGTTTTCATCACTGGGGACTAACAGAGCATAGAAGCCATCTAGTCCTAGCGATTATTAAAGAATATCTATTAACTACAAAGCTGCTGACAGCAAGAAAGAGATTTACTGCATAATACAGTCCTGGGTAGGGTCAGCAGAAAGCCAGGAGAAACTAAGGACCCAAGATGGCGTCAGTTATGCACCCATCCAAAGACCCCCAAATTCCTTCCTGGGGAGATGTGCATGTTCACCAAGACACATGTTCCAGCATATTACTAGCAATACTATTAACAGGAAAATACCAGAAACTACCCAAATGCCCACCATTTAAATGGGTAAATAATTTGTGGAACATTCACTCACTTTGGAATATCACACAGTCGAAAGAATAAATGAGTTCTTACTAGGTGCAATAGCTTGGATGAAGTTCACAGCGTGATGACCACTGAAACAAATCAAATCAAATAAGAACTGGGGGAGTTAGGAAAACAGCTCTAGATTCAGGGAGACTAGACAGACATAGGCAAATGAAATGGGTGAAATTTGAATTTCAGATTTTTAAAAAGTTATGAGGATAATTGGAGAAGTTTGTATATGGACTGAATGTTGGATGAAGTTATTGATATAATACTGATGTGCTTAAATGTGGTAATAGTGATGAGGCTGAACAGGAAGATTCTTGGGAGATGACGCGTAAGTGTTTAGGGTTGAATACAGGCTACAGTCGTGGGGTGGCAGAGTCAGACATGACTGAGTGACTAACTGACTGTTTTTCACTTCACCATGATGTTTACAGCTCACTCTTGGTTGGTTTGGTAAAAGGGAAGTGTGTGTGTGTGTGTGTGTGCATGCGTGTGTTTGTGTGTGAATTTGAGTGCATGTCCAACTTCAGTAGGTACTACCAAATAGTTTTCCATAGTAGTTCTACCAATTTATTCTTCCACTAGCAATATAAAAATGTTCTGTTTACTCTGGTGGATATTGTCTATCTTTTAAACTTTGGTCATTCTGATAAGTGAATTATAGTTTCTTATTGTGTTTTATTTTGCATTTCCTGATAACAAGGTTAAACATTTTTTCACAGTCTTTGCAAATATTCAGGAAAAATTGAAATAGTTGCAATATTTACATCTTTAATTCATTTCAATAATTTTTCAATTGGTTTTCAATGAAAATATCTAACACACATTTTGTGAAATTAATCGGTAAGAGAAAAATGTGTGTGCACATGGGTGCATGTGTGTATCCGTATATAGAGAGATGGAGCCAGTTTGATAAAACAGCTGGTGAATCTAGGTGAGAAGGTCCAAGGGTACTTACTGGATTGTTATTTTAACTTTTCTAGGCTCTTGAATTTTTTTCAAAAGGCAATAAAAGCAAAAACGAATGGAATGCCTACCAGTTATAGAAAATGTGTAAAACAGAACATAAAGAAAAAAAGAATACAAAATCCAAATAGACTTTTAACCTGAAAGTAAATTGCATCAGTAGAGCATAAAATCTGCTATTTCTGTCTTTAATATTGAATTGGAGGCTCTAGTCACACAGTAATAAAAGAAAAAAGAAATGAAGTAAAGATTGAACAGGAAGAAACAAAATTATCTACATAGAAAACCCAAGAGACTCTACAGACAAGTTATTAGAACTAAGAGAGTTTGCCCATGATTACAGCATATAAGATCAATCAGCAAAAATAAAATGTATTTCTACATCCTAGGGCCACAGAGCTAGAAAAAGTAATTTAAAAAAGATTCCATTTATACTAGCAACAAAAATAAGTAAATAAAAATAAATTTAGCAAAAAGATTTACTAGTTGCTTTATGTAGCAATCGGTGAAACTTTATTAAAAATCCATTAAAGAAGGCCATGGCAAAGGAGAGATAAGCTTTGTTCGCAGATGGTAAGATTCAGCATCATAAATATGTCAGTTTCTTCCAAATTAATTTCTAAATTCAATTCAATTCCAGTCAAAGTCTCCAAAAGGTTTTTCACTGCACTTGACAAATGGATTCTAAAAATACATATGGGAGAGCAAGAATAACCAAGACAATTTTGAAGTTAGTGACCTTTGTCCTGACTGATTAAGATTGATTCTGCAACTCCATGGACTATACAGTCCATGGAATTCTCCAGACCAGAATACTGGAGGGGGGTAGCCTTTCCCTTCTCCAAGGGATCTTCCCAACCCAAGGATTGAACCCAGGTCTCCCACATTGCAGGCGGATTCTTTACCCGCTGAGCCAAAGAGACGCAATACTTAATATAAGGTCAGTGTAATTAAGATAGTGTGATGAGGGTGTGGAATAGAAACGTGAGCCAGTGGAACAGAAGAGTGAACCCAGAAACAAATACGGAAACTTTATATTCCCACATGAATATGGAAACTTTATGCTTGGCAGAGGTTGCATGGTAAATCAGTATGAAAAGGATGGTCTAGTCAATTAACAGATTATTTTAATGGAAAAAGATCAAATTCGATTCCATTTCCAATGAAGCACACAAGTAAAGCCTGGTGAATAAATGACTCAAATATAAGGGAAAAACTTCTAGAATAAAATATTTATAGGTGTATATATAAATTATATATTTTAAAATACATAGAAATATAGTAATATATTCATTACTTCAGATAGGAAAGTCTTTCTTAAAAAATTCACACAAAGTACAAGCCATGAAAGAAAAAAAATTGACCATCTTAACATTAAAAATGTTTGCCTACCAGTGATCACTTCTTGGGAGAGGGAAAGCGTCACACAGATGACAGACACAGAATGAGGGTCAGCGACACATGAGCACCTTCTGTGAAGCTATGAGAAAAAGACAATGCAACAGTCAAATGGGCAAAATCTGTGAAAAGACATTTCTGAGATAAAGTATGAAAGACCCTGACAGAAAGATGATCATCTCACTGGTCATTAGGGAAATACAAATTAAATTGCATTATGGGTTTCCATTTTCCTTCCATTATTAATACAAGTGAAGAGTCAGATAACATCAGAGGAGGCAGTGGCACCCCACTCCAGTCCTCTTTCCTGGAGAACCCCATGGACAGAGGAGCCTGGTGGGCTGCGGTCCATGGGGTCGCTAGGAGTCGGACAGACAGAGCGACTTCACTTTCACTTTTTACTCTCATGCACTGGAGAAGGCAATGGCAACCCACTCCAGTGCTCTTGCCTGGAGAATCCCAGGGACGGGGGAGCCTGGTGGGCTGCCGTCTATGGGGTCGCCCAGAGTCGGACATGACTGAAGCGACTTAGCAGCAGCAGCAGATAACACTCTGTGATGGCAAAGGTGAAGAATCATGGAAAATCCCATTTGTGGCCACGGGTACGATCTATCAGACAGTGTTTCTCAGTAACAAGGAGTGCAAATCTCACAACGTTGCTGTCCACCCAAGTGCATTCTAGAGAAACTCTTGTGCAGAAAGAAGGCAGACAGGAATGTTCAAGTCAGCATTATTTATTGGAGCAAAAACGGGAGACAACCTCACTCCTTGTCAGTGAGAGAACAAATAACTATGGTACACTGGAAAAAATAACATGTTTCACAGCAATAAAAATAAATGAACCCAGGCTATAAATACAGCATGGATAAATCTCACAAACATAAAATTAGGAAGAAGCCAGAGTTCGTAAAAACACATACAATGCAATAATATTTATATAGAGTCTTAAAATTTGAAAATCACTATAAATGGTTTATGGATACTCACATATGTAGGAAAAATACAACAACACATGGAAATAATAGCCATTGAATTCCAGACTTTCCAGATTCCCTTTAGAGAGAAAATAAGGATTGGAGAGAGCAGAGGGCTTTACTTGAATCAGGAATGGCTTCTCTTTTATCCAGGGGGATGGGAACATAGATGGATGTTGTATGCGCCTCTGTACTATTTTTTGCTATGTCAAAATATTTCATAACCAAAAAAACTAAGAACATAAAACACAAAATCTGATGGAAAACTAGCAAAGCAACTGGTAAATGCCAGAGATTGGGCCCACCATGAAGGGCGTGGAGAGGAAGCTGCCAATGGCTGGTTCCACCTCGGGCAGGATGGAGGATCCAGCAAGGAGAATGAAGAGCACACTCTTCCTCTGGCTTATGTGTTTGATGCACAGGACGGTGGCCGGTACGAGCCCTGGGACACTGGGAGAGACTTGTGTTACACCACAAAGCTCAGACACCTGCTGGAAGTCACAGATTGTTTGAAGTCCTTTCCAGGCCCATCCCAGCTATAGGGAATCTCACCAGTCACTATTTGAATTATGACACATATTTAATGACTACTTACTATGTAATCAAAAAAGTGGAGAAACAATAGAAAGCAAAATGGACACAGTTCCTGCCGACAAGATGACAGGCTAGAGGCTGAGAGAGGCCTTAACCTAACGGTCACAGAAAGAAATCTGTGCTTCCAGACTGTGATAAGTGCTATGATGGGAAAATCACAGTGTGTTATGAGAAAGCCCGCCAGGTCGCCCAGCTATAGGTTGGGGGTCAGGAAATCCAGCTGAGGAGGGGCATTGGAGCTGAGATGTGAAGGCTGAGAAGGCGTTCACCCAACAAAGATCAGGGTAAAGGATTCGAGGCAGAGGGCTCCAGGCAGGAGGAAGCACCTGGAGACAGAGGCTAGGGGGAGAGCAGGGGGCCTGGAGTGCAGGGTATAGAGCCAGAGGAAGCCGGAGAGGAGACAGCAAGGCCAGGCAAGGTCTCCTAGGACATGTAAAGAGCTTCAGCCTAAAAGCAATAAACAGACCTCAGATCATTCTCACATGGTCAGATCTGCATCTTGAGGCGTTCACTCTGTGGACAATACCAGGTGCCAGCCAGAACGCTGAGCATCCAGAACCTTCCTCCACTGACGGCGGGAATGCAGAGCAGAGTGGTACAGCCACTCTGGAAAACAGCTCGCCAGCTTCTTACACCGTTCAACAAGCATTGGCCATATGACCCAAGAGAAATGAAAGCTTACGTTCACACAAAAACCTGTGCAGGAGTGTTTTATACATCATAGCTTAGGACTGAAAACAACCCAGATTTTCTTTAACAGGGGAGCGGATAAACAATCACACAATCTGTGGCACGCATGTCCAATAAATAAAATCAAAGGAACAAACCACTGCCGTACGTGACATCATGGGTACATCTCAAATATAGTTTGTGAAAACAAAGACGCCGGACACAGAGGGCTCCATTCTGTATGATTCCATTCATACTGGGAAAGGCAGAACTACAAAAGGGCAGATAATAGACCAGGGGTTGCCACATGTTGGGGTTGAGGGTGGTGAGTTTGTTGATTACAAAGGCGCACAGGGCGAGGAACATTTTGGGATGATGGAGATGTTCTCTATCTTGATTGTGAGATCTACACAGTTGTGTGCCTTTATCAAAACATATAGGGCTACCCACCAAGAAGGGGGATTTTACTGCATGTAAATTATGTTTCCATAAGAAGAAAGGAAGGAGGGAGGGAAGGAAGGAAAGGAGAGAAAAACCCACCCACCTGCCCACGGGGAAGTGATTAGAGAGACTCTGCTCCCCTAGCCCTCAACACACAGAATGCTGGATGCCCACCTCCACGGGAGGCAGAGCTGAACTTGAGAGCAAGAGAGGAAAAAGTGCCAGGTGTCAGAGTCAAAGGAGGTCCCGGAAGTCTGGGAGGTCAGCCGGAGCTGAGGTTAGGGTCCCATAGGGGACCTATAGCCACCCAACTCTCCTCACTGCCTGCTCCTATTCCTGCAGGAGCCCTTGGTGCTGTGTAAGGCCACTGGAGAGGCAGACATTTAGAATGGTCTTAGTATTCTGGTGCCTGTACTTGGGGAAGGAGTGTGTACATGAAGCAAGCCTGCCCAAGCAGCTCGCTATCTTGTTGGGAGAAAACCATACCAACTCCTTGATGAGATGGTACGAGGTTCCCTCCACGAGCATCACATCCAGCTAGCAGACAGTCATGGGTCAGTTTCCAGGATTCACAAATGCAGCTTAAAGGTTTGTGTGTGGGACATGCTTCTTTTCCATGAAGAGAGGGGGATGTGTCCTGAGATGACCACTGCCCCTGTCTGTATATGTTTAATTACCCATCTGACCACATCGGCCTCATAAAAAGCTCACCCACTTGCCAGCATAAGGGAGGGCAAGCCAGAGAAAGAGGTCCCTTTGTCACATTGGCTTTAGAGCATAAAGAGGCCCTATAGGACCCCCATAGGCATCATCTTGAGTGGCCTTGGGAATGAAACTGAAAGGCTGGGGCTCTACTGAGCAGGGTCCATGCAGAGAGTGGCAGAACTCTGTACCTGACTCACAGCTTCAGGGTAAGTTCAAACCTTTGCTCCACGATGGGGGTGGTGCCCCGGAGCTGTGCAGGGAGGTGGTCCTGTATCCACAGGCAGATCTGCTTCTGCAGAGCAGGGGACCCGGTCAAAGCTCACGGCTCCTTGGGACTGGGTGTATGCCCACAGCAGGGACAGGCTAACCGCTGAGGACGTCTCCCGACTCATGGCTGTGAAAGCTCCCAGGTTTTACACGGTGGAGAGCTATCTAGTCATTTATGCACAGGCCCCTACCCCGTGGCCCACGCTGCCTTTGCAGCCTCTGGAGTGACAGCAAGGACGACCCTCCCACAGAGTATGAGCTGTGATGTCCAGAGAGCAGCTGAGAGGGGCTTACCGCATGTCTAGGCCAACTCTTTCCCCAGAAGAAATTCCCCTCACAGCGCCTTCCAGAGGCACTTGGAGCACTTGCCCAGCGCCTGCGTTCCCCTCTTGTCTGGTATGGGCGGGCGTGCAAACTCTCCCCTGAGCTCAGCTTCGCTGCCACTCAGCCTGTTTCTCCTGAAGAGACAGACGCTCACCTGCTCCTCCCCTCAGACTCTGATTGGTCCACGGGGTGGGCGCACCACCCAACCTAGGCCAACCAGGCACCCTCCCTAGGATTTTACACATGGCTATTGAAAAGAGAATACCGTTCTTTCCTGTTAAATCGCAGCTTTGGGATTGGCCCCCAGACCTGTCGGAGAGTTCTGAAGGGATGAGAGGTCAGGACAAAACGGAGAGACCCTGGATCCGCAGACAGGATAACCCAGCCTCTGCCTTTCCCTGAGTTGGATGGATGAGTTAATGGTTTTCCCGATCCGCTTAAACTAGAGTAAGATGAGTATTTTGTCCCTTGTCTCTCAAAAGGACAGGGGACTCACTGCCCATGAGGTTGACTATCCTCTTGGACGGTGCTAAGATGTGGGAATTTCTCCTCAGGCTGGAATGAGCCAGACCCAGCCTCCCCTATCACTTCTCCCAGTCTCTGGAGGGAATTGGAACAAATACCCTCACTCTCAGGAGAGTCTTCCAATGGAGGCCATAGAAGCTGCAGAGTTGAAGTGTGTGTACAATGCGGATACAACCCCTGGACCTGCAGCTATAGGCAGGGGCCCCGAGACAGAAGGTGAGGGTGTGGGCCAAGTTTCTGAGGCCTTTCAGGCCAGTAGACCTTCCTGATGTGAAGCCAGCGGTGCAGTCTGAGCAGGGCCTCATCAAGGCTGAGGCTTCACCAGGGACGGTGGCTTCAGCTGGGCCCTGGCCCTGAGATGGGCCCACCAGAGTTTTGTGTGGCGAGCAGAGAGGGCTGAGGCTACATGTTCGGGGTCAGAGACCGCAGTCCCTTGAGACTGCTGCTCCCAGCACAGAGCCCCGCCTGCCCTGAAGGGCAAGGCTGGAAAAACCAGGACTGTGGAGTCCACAACTGAGGAGCAAGTCAGAGGAGCCAGCAGGGAGGAGCAGAAAGGCGGGAAATGCTGTCAGCAGGCCTTTGCAGGATGTTGGTGGACCAGCCCCACAGAGGTTGGGAGCCGGGCCTGCTAACCAAGGGGTGTTTACAGGCTGTAGCAAACGGTTATTTTATGGCTGGGAGTGCAGGCAGGAAATCGGGGTTTTATGGCTCACTAAACATCAATAGCAAACCCAGTCAGAGACCCCACGGCCCTTCACAGGCCCAGAGTACTAAACAAGCATTATGTAAGAAATTCATCCGTTTCAGCTCTGTCCTGGAGAAGTGCCCCTGCCAAACACTCCAGCCCAAGGCTCCTTCCTTGGAATGGGAACCAGCCAGAAGACCAAGTCCGCTTAGTTTGGTTTGGTTTTAGTTTTCCAAAGAAATGAAGATTTAGCGATTCTTTTGGCTGGAAGAAAAAAGAGAAAAAACCGACCCCAACAAAGGGACTAAATAAAAGTGTGAATCATGACAATATCAACTGTAAGACATTGTAATGGCTTAGTCACTCGGTGTGTCTGACTCTCTGTGACCCCATGGACTGCAGCCCGCCAGGCTCCTCCGTCCATGGGATTCTCCAGGCAAGAATACTGGAGTGGGTTGCCATGCCCTCCTCCAGGGGATCTTCCCAAACCAGGGCTCGAACCCAGGGCTCCCACATTGCAGGTGGATTCTTTATCATCTGAGCCACCAGGGAAGCCCAAGAATACTGGAGTGGGTGATCTATCCCTTCTCCAGGGGACCTTCCCGACCCAGGAATTGAGCCAGGGTCTCCTGCATTGCAAGTGTATTCTTTAGCAGTTGAGCTACCAGTCCCTAGCAGACTAAATCACAGTCTGGGGACAATGCCCACACCAGGCCAGGTGTCACAGCCTGTGTGTCCTGTCCAGAGCTCACTCTGTGGTACAGAATCACTCATCTCCAGGTCCCTGCTTGGGCAGGGACAGTTCTTGGTCATTTATGGGGCTCCCAAGTGGCAGAAACGGGAATGTCTCAAATACCAGAATTCCCGCAATATCAATTACGTGCATTTATATCATTTTACAGGGTTTCCCCAGTGGCTCAGCAGGTGTAGAATCTGCCTGCAGTGCAGGAGACTGGGGTTCAATCCCTGGATCAGGAAGATCCCCTGGAGGAGGGCATGGCAAACTACTCCGGTATTCTTACCAGGAAATTCCCATGGACAGAGGGGCTATGATCCACTGGGTTGCAAAGAGACACGACTGAAGTGACTGAGCACATAAAACATTCTACAGTTTTTAAAGGGTGATCAAGCTCAGCCTCTCACTCGGTCCTCATCACAACCCTCAAGGCAGGCTGGGGTCCCTACCTTCATCTTACAGAGGAGGACATTGAGTTTTAAAAGCTGAAAGGACTTGCCAAAGGTCAGTAGGTAACTGGTTAGTTATGTTATTTGGAGCTCTGTTGGTTGCAAGCAATAGAATTTTTTTTTTTCAAACTAGATAAGACAAAGGGGGAAAAAAATCAGTGAATCATTAAACCAAAGGTTAGGCTGACTTCAGGCACAGCTGAATACAGGAAATGGCACTTCCCATCATCTCTGGATTCTACTTTCCTTTGTGGACTTGTGTCTCAAACCTCTAAACGGTGGCATCTGGCAAGTACTGATTTCCATTATTCTTACAACTACAGATCCCAGCAGAAAAGAGCTGCTCTTTCCTTTTGGTCTCAGTAGAAGTCCCTGAGAGAAGAAAGGATGGAGGGAAGAAAAAGTGTTCGTCAAACCAAGAAGGCAAAAAAGGAGTCAGGCAGCTCCACAGAGTCAATGAATCGATTTGCTGTAGGGTAACCTGCTCACAGGATGGACCCTGGATTGGGCAGCCAGTGATCCAGAAGTGCTTCCAGCCACACTCCACACTGCTGGGGATCCCTGGGACAATTTCGTAGTTAACCTAGGGTATGGGGGTAGATGCTTGGAAACAGGACATGCATTCCTAAGTCAAGATTTACACATGGGTAACTAATCTCCTGGGTGCTGGGAATAATACATCAGGAAAGGTTTTCTTCATTGTCTGGGGACTAACAGAGCATAGAGGCTACCTGGTCCTGATGATTATTAACCAAAGCTCTTAATAACAGAGAAGTGATGGGTAGGGTCAGTGGAAGGCCAGGAGAAACTGTAAGGGCCCGAGGTGGCATCAGCCACCTATGCTAACAGCCATACTGAAAGCATAAGATGAATATATGATAAAATTGAATCTAAAGGAAACAGAGCTAGTACAGGTAATAGACAGTTTTCAGAATTTCTGCAGAAAAGTTTGCCAAGATGTCGCAATCAGGAAAAGCAAGAGTTGCTATAAAGATAACAGAGTTCTTGAAAAGTGAAAAGATCTCTGCCAAAATTAAAAGTGAATTAAAAGTTTGATTTATAAAGTCAAGCGATTCTCCAGATGGTAGAAGAAAAAGAGAAAAGGATAGAAAATATGAGAAAATACGAAACATGAAAGATTGATCTAGAAAGTGTAACATCTGACTAATTGGAATTCCAGAAAAAGAATTGGGAAAGTGAAAAGAACAAAAGTATTCCTCAGGGCTAAGGACCATGTGGGCTTCCCCGACGGCTCAGATGGTAAAGAATCTGCCTGCAATGCGGGAGATCCAGGTTCAATTCCTAGATTGGGAAGATCCCCGGAGAAGGGAATGGCAACCCACTCCAGTGTTCTTGCCTGGAGGATTCTGTGGACAGAGGAGCCTGGTGGGCTACAGTCCTTGGGGTTGCAAAGATTCAGACACGACTAAGCACTCAGGACAGGGTATTTAGACAGAAGGGCCCACAGAATGCCCAGAACAATGGTGCCCACATCCACTGCGGTGAAACAAACCCCAAGCATAAAGAGCAGATCTTCTAAACAGTAGAACTTTTTAAAAGGAAACAGCAACAACAAAGATTGCTATTAAAGGAGTGAAGCTCAGATTGGCGCTAGAAACTGGGCAGTAGAAAAAGTATGGAGCACTCTCCTTAAAATATGAGACAAACCAATTTCCAATCCCGAATTCTATGTCCAAGTGGTCAGCAGCACTTACTAAAGTTTGAAGTTAAGAAAAAAAACATTTTCAGATTTACCAATACTAAGAACATTTATCTCTCATAGTCATTTTCTGAGAAAGTTCTTGAGGATATGTTCCAGCAAATGGCATCCTCTTTCTTGCACCAAAGAAAGAGAAAAATGTGGCACCCAACCTAAGAGGGTGATAGAAGATCCAGAACTCCAGCTAACAGAGCAGGCCTAGAGAGCAATTAATCCAGTTAGAAAAAGAGCTGGATGATTCTAAGAGGACGATATCCAGAAAAATACAGAGTTGAGACTTTTTATATTCATGGAATTTGGTACCACAGAAAAAGGTATTACAGGCAGTTTGATAAATAAATAAATAAGGCAATGAACCACAAGAACTTAAGGAGTCTACCTCCCTAAAATGTCTGATACTGAGGGGAAGAGAATGAACTCAGAGCCAAACTGCCTAAACTGGTGAAATCTAGCTCTGGAATTCAGAGCTGTGTTGTTTTACGTAACCTCGCTGTGCCTTGCCTCAGTTTACTCATCTGTATAACGGGGTGGCATTCATCCATAATACACTGTTGCCGAAAGCACATGGATTAGTGCACATAAGTAATAAGCACAGCATCTGTCACATGGTAAGAGCCCAGTAAATTTTAGCCATTATTATTGTGAGTTTTCCTGAAAGGATTTATTTGTGAATAAAGTGTTAATCACTCAGTTGGGTCTGACTCTTTGAGACCCCATGGACTACAGCCTGCCAGGCTCCTCTGTTCATGGGGCTATCCAAGCAAGAACACTGGAGTGGGCTGCCATTTCCTTCTCCAATTTGTGAATAAAAAAAAAAAAAAAACAGAATGGAAAAACTGTAGTGATTGTGCCGATTTGATCACAGAACAAGAGGGCTAGTTAAGGGCGTGTCATCTACCCTAACAAATGCATCCAAAACATATAAAGCCTCAAGCATGATGGAGGTTTCAAATAGCTGCTTCCTGATTGGCAGCAGCTCGGCCCTAACTGGTGACTCAGGGCTCCAGGTGTCTGCCCCAGGTAGTCAGCATGGGCGTCCAGTCAGTGGGATGGGAAGGAGCATGGAGGATCGCCACTGCAGTTTTCATGGGCCGTGCCGTTGGCCCACAGCACTCCCGCCCGGAGGTCGTCATCTAGAGTGCAGCTGCAAAGATCACAGCCGACACTGGGGAGTGTCATCCAGCAGGGAGAGAGTGAAGGATCTGGTGAGCAACATCTGTCATAGAGCCTTGTGGGTATCACTCTCTTCTGCTTCAAATTAAAACATGGAGTTTAAAAAAACACTATCATAGCTCTAATCTCCTAATTTTTCCACGCTCTGCTTTTTCACCTTAAAAGAATCTCTTAAATTAATACCTTGTAGAGAACAGCAGTTATCTGATGAGAAACTCATTTTGCATAACCTCAGTTTCTTCTGTTTAATTTAAGTAAAATCAAATTTAGTACCTACATTTTTAAAATACTTGCACATCTTGATTGCAAAGCTTACTTTGCAATTCCCGAAGTCTGGAAGTATTTACCAGTTCAGAGCGCCACTCCTGGAAAAGTGCAAGCGAGATCCTGTCACCGGCATGAAAAGCCTTCGCTCACTACTGGGCTGCACGATGCTCTGGACTCACTTCCAAGGTCTCTCTTTCAGCCACTGTCACGTGGACTTGAAAGGAGGCTCAAGAAGATACAGTTTCTAAGGACAGCATCCCCAGGCTCTGTCTTTCCCCCTCAGCATGCACTGGGGTTCATTGCTCTGCAGGAAGGAGCAGGGGATGTGGAAGGGGCAGGTTGGGGCTGGGAGGATCCAGGCCTCCGCCTGCTTGTCTCTGTGCAAGGGATGCTGGGCCTAGAGTGAGAGGGTTGCTGGAATTCACTGATGCGGATTCCCTTCTCAAACTTGCAGAAATGCTGGGAGGTAGCACTTTCCAGGTCAGGAAGTGATCACTAAAGAAGAAAAGAAATGAGGAGATGGCTGGAATCAGCAGATTCTTGAGGATTTGTCCTAAGTGCTTTCCAGGCGACACCAGCACTCCCTCCAGCCCCCATCAGGACCACTCAACACTGCTGATGGCCAAACAACCTGACTCAGGTATCCTGGGGGCCTGCACACCATGGATCCTGCCTCTGGGAGGCTTGGAGGTGAATCTCTGCTCTGATGGCTGCTGTGTGAGTTTTCTGATGACTTTCCTAGAATGCTACGCTTGGTGTAAACTGTATGAACCCATGATCCACCAGCCAGCTCCCAGAGAGACCTGCACCCCAGGCTCACCGTAACCCACCCTTCTACCACCCTCTGGGCTAGGGACCCTTTCTGCCAGGATTGGTGACTCCTCGGGCAGGGGAACAGGCTGCAGCCAAACCATGTGCTCACTAGCTCCACAGACGCCTCACTGAGAACCTTAATCATCATTCACTCATGCCAACCATCTACAAGCAGAGATTTACTGAAGACCAAGTGCTTTGCTGCACTCTGGGGATATGTCAGTGGGCAGAGAGGCAGCCCCTGTCCTTACGAAGCTTACATTTTAGCCAGAATAGGGATTTCTAACCTCAGCATTAATGACATTTGAAAGTGTTAGTCGCTCTTTGCGACCCCATGGACTGTAGCCTGCCAGGCTCCTCTATCAGTGGAATTCTCCAGGCAAGAATATTGGAGTAGGTTGCCATGCCTGTCTCCAGGGATCTTCCCAACCCAGGGGCTGAACGTGGGTCTCCCGCATTGCAGGCAGATTCTTTACCGTCCACGTCAGGACGTATGTGCATTGACATTTTACCAGATAATTTTTTGTCGGGGAATGGGGACAGTCCTGTGCTTTGTGAGATGTTTAGCAGCATTCTCATCCTTTACGCAGTAGCCACTCCCCTTCTCCCAACAGTGACCACCAAAAATGTCTCTGGGCATTGCCAAGTGTCTCCCGGAAGGCAAAATTGCTCCCAGTTGGGAACCACTGAATTGGAGAGGCATACACATAACACTCACCCACATGCACACACACACACACACACACACACACACCCTTAACAATGCATCTAACGCAAGGTTCACCACAGAGAGGATCTTAAACAGCTTCTACACCCCAGGATTTGCCATCAGGACACCAACTAACCAGAGCTAACAGTATTTTGTTGCCAGGCACTGTGCAGAGTTACCCGACTCATCCCTTACATGCCAGTTCCAGTAGTAACCACCCTCACTCATATTACGGATGAGAAAATTGAGGCTTAGAAGAAGTGGAGCAACTCGCCACAGCTATTAGTAGAGCAGCTGGCTCCGGACGTGGCCCTGTGAGCCATATACACTCTGCAAACGGCAGTGCGCTGGCCCAGCCTGCACCCTCAGCTTGTCAAGGAGCTGTGACCAGATCATGACGGGAAAGCAGGGGGCAAACTAGAGGGAGAGATGAGCAATTTAAAGGTGAGTGTTTCCCATTCCTGCGCTGGGCCAGCAACGACAGAAGCCATAGAAGAAATCTGGGATCACCTTCTGCGCTAATTTAAAACACATTATTTCAAGGCCAATAAAAAATCTATGGTGGATGTGAATGCAAAATCACATACTTTCTTAAGGTAAAACTATAGAGCCTTCCAAGAAAGCCCACATTTACTGCTATCTTTAGCGAAGCTCTGATTAATAAAAATGACAACAACAATACAAATGACAACTAGTATTCCTCAGATGCTTCAAATGCCATGACTGTTGTTCTAAAGCCCTTTGCTTGCATTAACGTATTTAACTTTACAAAGGCCCATTAAATATGTGCGGTTTTTAAATATCAATTATATCCTAAAAAACAATTTTAAAAAAAAGAAAGAAAGAAAATGAGGGCACTGTGAACAGATACACGTTTGTCACTACTGAGCAATCCTATTTATTTAAGTATAAATATTACTTTTCTTTTTGAAAAATAAAGCCCTGTGGGTTTGGTTAAGGCAATTAGGGGCTGGGCGAGGGAAGTGACTTTGCTGCCATTTCCTGCTATGATACCCACGGAGAGGGTGCCAGCTCATCCATGGTGGGTACCTCTCAGCCTCTGAGGTCAGCGGATGGAGCTGCCAAGCAGCATGTGGCTATGGGTGGAGGGCACAGTGAGATGCCCAGAACGGAGCCAAGGGCAGTAGCAGCAGCAGGCAGAGGAGTGGGCAAGCGTGAAGCTTTCTGACCAGAGTGTGTGAGGTGGGGCCCCAAGGAGAGCAGAGAGAATCTGGCTCTTGATTCCTGAAAACAGGTGACTTTCTTTCAGGGCAGGTAGAAAATGGCTGGAGACAGACGCAGACAGGGATAGAGGGAGAAAGTTGGTTGAGCGTCTGCAGGAAAGCAGCAACAAAGAAGAAACCAGGGCCCTGCTCTGCTCCCCTCCCCAGGCACAGCCAGCACTCTGATGTTTCTCAAACTGTGATCCATGGACCACCCACACCAGTGCCCCCTGAGGAGTTCACTGGGAACCATTTATTTCCATGTTAATTTAAATGACAGGCTATTTATTTATTAAAATAAGAAATCTAACAGAGTCAAGGGCTTATATTTCTGTCCCATTATATAAGTAGAGGAAGAAAGCCCAACAGTCCTGTCCTGATTTGACAGAGCATCTTATAAGCATTTTTGCTCTTTATAAATACAGAGATGTCCGTTGCAGCATTATCATCAGGAGAATGGTTGCGCCAAATCACAGGTTTCTCTTTGAAGATTATTTTCTAAGGACATGGGAAAAAAAGCTCTGAAGTCTCAGGAGTTTTTTTTTTTTTTAATCCTTTTGTTTGAATTATACTTCTGCAGAAAGATTTATGTCAACAGGAGACAGACTACACTGGCAGTAGGTTCACAAATATTGACATGTTCAGATCATCTATTGTGATGTGACAAACAGTCCCAGATCTCAGTGGCCTGAAACAGTACTTCGTGAGTATCTCTCATGTCTCTGCAGGTGATCGGACTCAGATGAGCAGATCTCATTTAGGGTCTTTCAGACAGTTGCCTTCATTCAGACCGGGCTGGAGCTGCTATATCCTCTGAAGGCTCGACTGAGCTGGATATCCCACGTGGCTCACTCAGCACAGCCTGTGTGGGCTGTGGGCTGGGGGCTCAGCTAGGCTGTTGACTGGAGCTTCTGTACAGGGCTTTTCCATGTACTTGGCCTCCCCAGAATTTGGAATCTGGGCTCCTAGAGGGAGCATCTCCAGTGAGCATTCCAAGAGGCCAAGGCAGAAGCTGGGAGGTTTCCTATGACTTGGTCTTGGAAGTCTCGGAGCATCACTTCTGTGGATTCTGTTGTCCAAAAAATCAACAAGGTTGGCCCACATCAAAGGCGAGGGAAGCAGCTTCTCCATCTCCATATGGGGAAGCAAGGAGTTACAGAGAGGGAAAAAATTAATGGTCATCTTTGGAGGTTATCAGTCACATCCACCAGTTGCCATAGTACACAGAAACCAAGATTGATATTTTCAAGAATGACCTTAATTTTACTTTGTATCAAGTGAGATTATTTACAAAAGAAAGAGATGCCATTCTCACTGTACTTACAGAAAAGAGTGAATGTCACCTTCACTCGTTCCTGAGATATATTTGCTAATTATGAACACTTCAAATTTTGAAGGTAAGGCCTCAAATGTAATTAGTGTTATAAGCAATCAATAAATAACTCTCAATTCTGTGAGCAGAAGAGGATGAGGGATTTTCCTTAGAGCAGTGACGGAAGGTAGAAATCTCACTCATCTTTAACACAGGGAGGCACCAGTGACCCTGGATCAGCCTCCCTGGTAGATATGGGGCCCAGAAACTCGCATTTTGTTATTTTCATTTGTGGTGTTTTGCTCACAGCATCAATTCCTCACCTAATTAGGATCCCTTCCAGGACTATTGATTAATATAAAGTGTCATGATAACATTGATGATAAGAAACATCTTGTTTGTTTAGCACTTAGACACCTTCAAAGTACTTTTCACTGATGATTCGATTTTGTTTCACAATAATTCCCTAAACCCCCTCCGGAGTTTTTCCTCTTTGACACCAGATTGACCTTGGCTTTGCCTACAGAGCTCCTCACATTCACCAAATTGACTTTGCCTCTGAGATTTCTTCTCTAATATGGCGTGAAGTCTTCTCCAAAACACCTCCCCAAGTCCTCCTACTCCACCTCCACCTGGAAGCCCACCATGACTTGAATGAGGGGAAAAGAGACCATTCTTTGAGAGGGCCCCTTAGGCCCTTCACCCATCAGCCAAGAAACAAATCTGTGAATGGTTAGTGGGGTCATCAGAGAGCCCGAGGGGAACACTGGGTGTGGACTCACAAGGTTTGGAAGCTCAGTCCACCTCAGTCACAAAGTCGTGTGACTCGAATGAGTCCCTTCTCTTCTCTGGACCCTGGTGTCCCCAAGGTGAAATGGGGGTGTCAACCAACATCGGTGGCTTCATGGGTGCCTCTGAGCCACATTGAAGCTCCCCAGAGGTGCTGATGTGGGGATGGGGGAACCCACACGATTCTTCTCTCTGCTCCTTCTTCTTCTGGAGCCTCTTATGTTTTGTTTGCAAGCTGACTTTCTACATAAAACTTCGTGCTGGGAAATGTTTTCCTTTCCTTTTTAACATGTATTTATTTGGGGCTGTGCTGGGTCTTGTGGCTGCATGTGGGCTTTCTCTAGTGGCAGGAAGCAAGGGCTACTCTCCAGCTGTGCTGTGCAGGCGTCTCACTGTGGTGGCTTCTCTTGTTGAGGATCGTGGGCTCTAGAGTACAGGCTGAGTGGTTGTGGCACCGGGCTCAGCTGCCCTGAGGTGTGTGGAATCTTCCTACAGTAGGGATTGAACCCATGTCCCCTGCATTGGCAGGTAGATTTTCAACCACTGGGTAAACCCAGGAAATGTTTTTCAATAACAATAAGCAGTGCTTCTCCTGGACCATATGACCTCTAGTTTTCCTTTCAGCCCTAGCATCTCAGCATGCTGCTGCTGCTGCTGCTGCTAAGTCTCGTCAGTAGTGCCCAACTCTGTGTGACCTCACAGACCGCAGCCCACCAGGCTCCCCCATCCCTGGGATTCTCCAGGCAAGAACACTGGAGTGGGTTGCCATTTCCTTCTCCAATGCATGAAAGTGAAAAGTGAAAGTGTAGCCACTCAGTCGTGTCCGACTCTTCGCGACCCCATGGACTGCAGCCTACCAGGCTCCTCCGTCCGTGGGATTCTCCAGACGAGAGTACTGGAGTGGGCTGCCATTGCCTTCTTCTATCTCAGCATGAGAGACATAATTTCCAACAGTCTTACACTAACCATGAACCAGGCTTGGGGTTCATTATATTACCTAATTCTCTCCATGCTTAGATGTCAAAAATGGAGACTCACCAAGATATGGCTCTAGGGGTAAAGAACCTGCTTACCAATGCAGGAGACAAAAGAGACACAAGGTCAATCCTTGGTTCAAGAAGGTCTCCCTGGAGGAGGAAATGGCAACCTACTCCAGCACTCTTGCCTGGAGAATCCCATGGACAGATGAGCCTGGTGATAGGGTCGCAAAGAGTCGGGCAGGACTGAAGCGATTTAGCTGGTTCCCTGGTGGGGCCCAGAACCACTCTGGGGCAGCTGGTGCCACCCTCTGACTTGACCCCTACATGGTACTACCTTCCAGCCTGACCACCGGTCCAGACCACCACAGCGGTCTGGCCACAGCTCCTCCCACAGGCAGCGAAGACCTGTGGGGAGAGTCCATTTCCTCCAGTCTCCTCTAGATGACAGCATCGTCCCGTCCATGGACAGCGCAGACACGTCCTCTTCCTAGGCCCGGCTTGGTATTTACCCTGGAAGCTTGTTCTAACACTATGGAAACCCGGACTGCTCTGTCCATCTAAAAATGCTGGTTAAAGTGGGAAATTTTAGACAACAATGCATAAAGAATTTCTGGGAAGTGAATATTGTTCTTTTTTTTGATCTGGATGCTAGATAGAATGGATGTGTCCATTTTACAAAATGAACTAAATTATAATTATAATCTGTGCGCTTCCATAGGTTCAATTCAGTTCAGTCGCTCAGTCACGTCCGATTCTTTGTGACCCCGTGGACTGCAGCACGCCAGGCCTCCCTGTCCATCAACAACTCCCGGAGCTTACTCAAACTCATGTCCATCACGTCATGATACCATCCAACCATCTCATCCTCTGTCGTCCCCTTCTCCTTCTGCCCTCAATCTTTCCCAGCATCAGGGTCTTTTCAAATGAGTCAATTCTTCCCATCAGGTGGCCAAAGTATTAGAGTTTCAGCTTCAGCATAAATCCTTCCAATGAATATTCAGGACTGATTCCCTTTAGGATGGACTGGTTGGATCTCCTTGCAATCCAAGGGACTCTCAAGAGTCTTCTCCAACACCACAGTTCAAAAGCATCAATTCTTCAGTGCTCAGCTTTCTTTATAGTCCAACTCTCATATCCATACATGACTACTGGAAAAAAACATAGCCTTGACTAGATGGACTTTTTTTAGGTAAAGTCATGTCTCTGCTTTTTAATATGCTGTCTAGGTTGGTCATAGCTTTTCTTTCAAGGAGCAAGTGTCTTTTAATTTCATAGCTGAAGTCACTATCTGCGATAGTGATTTTGGATCTGTAGTGATTTGATCACTATGAACAAAGCTAGTGGAGGTGATGGAATTCCAGTTGAGCTATTTCTAATCCTAAAAGATGACACTGTGAAAGTGCTGCACTCAATATGCCAGCAAATCTGGAAAACTCAGCAGTGGCCACAGAACTGGAAAAGGTCGGTTTTCATTCCAACCCCATAGATTATACTTCAATAAAAAGTTAAAAATGACACACATACCTTAAGGATTCTGTTTCACTGTAAATCATAGTTTTCATTATTTTCTTCATATCGTACTGATTAGAGCTTTGTGCCATCTTTATCTTAAAGGTTCTGAAACGTGTTAGTACAGATAAAATGCTCAGAGCCCTGCCTGACATGTAGGAAGTAGTTCACAAAAGTTAACACTGTTTCCTTTTATATATACCACAATGCATTGCCTGTGACATCCAGTCTCACTTTCTTTACAGCAGAGGAAGAGCTTAAATACACTTCCTAACAATTTGATTGCAGAATCCTAGAATTTTATACTTCCCCTCAGCCCTTTGCAGGTAATTTGCTAATACTTATTTTAATGGAAGTCCTGAAAGCAACTTATCTTTATGGGTCTTTCCAAAGTACTTTCGTACTTTCGTTTTTATAGAACTAACTCTCTTCATGCTTCTGTCTCGTTGTTTAGTCTCTAAGTCATTTCCAACTCTTTGTGACCCCATGGACTGTAGCTCGTCAGGCTCCTCTGTCCATGGGATTCTCCAGGCAAGAACACTGGAGTGGGTTGCCATTTTCTTCTCCAGGGGATCTTCCAGACCCAGGGATCGAACTCGCATCTCCTGTGTCTCCTGCATTGGCAGGCAGATTCTTTACCAGTGAGCCACCTGGGATGCCCCTCTATCTCGTTAGTTGACACATTATATATATATTTATATTATATTATATTATATATATATATATGGAGAGCAACTGGCTTAAAAAGATTTGGAGATGATCACAGCAGTTGGACTGGAGACACGGACTAATCTCAAAAGTTGGTTCTGTGGAGCCTGGATCAGGAAGCTATTACCATTTTAAGGGTTACGATCCCCAGGACTGAATCTTACATGGTTTTAATGGCTAGTGCACTCACCAGGCATTCCTGAAAGTTCTCGGTGAGGACGTCTTAGGGTGGCAGGAATAATGGTCGAAACCACTCACGTGACTTCTGTGCACCAGGCTCTGTGCTAGGTGCTTTCCATGCCCTCCTGGAATTCTGTGAGGTATAGAATATCATTACACTTGAAGCTCTGGATGTGTAGCAAACACTCCAAAAGTCAGTGGCTTAAAATGTCTCAAAATCTTCCTTCGGCTCTTAATTCTGCGGGCTGGCACCTTGACTGGGCTCAGTTGGCTGGTTCTTCTCGTGTGAGCTGGGCTCTGTCATGTCCGTGATGAGCTGCCCGTCAACCGCACAGCTCAGCTTCTGGGTGGGCTGCGGTCATGCAGACAGCTGGGCCACTTGGTCTCTCATCCTCCAACAGGCCAGCCTGGGCTTCTTTACTTGTTGGCTGGTCGGGATCCCATGACAAAGAGCAGAAACATGCAAGGTCTCCTTAGGCCTAGGCTCAGAATCAGCACAGGTCTCCACCAGGCTGTCAGCCAAATTAAGTCACAAGGCCAGCCCAGATGAAGAAGTGAAGCAAGAGACCTCTAGTTTTTGGAAAGCCATAATATTGCAAAGAATGATGAGTACAGGAAAGGGAATAACTGCAGCCACCTTAGCAAATATATCACACTCATTATATAAATGAAAAAAGTAAAGCTCAAGCAAGCTTAGCTGTCTAATCTACCCAGGGACTCTCAGCTCATAAGCAACCAAGATAGAGTAACACATACGTGTGACTTCAACAGCTAATACCTACCTGTGTTACTTTCACTAAGCTAAGCTGCTTTATTGAGAAATAAAAGTGTCTGGAGCAAATAGAATCATTTTAACTCTTAATATTCATTAAGTGCTCTCTGTTATTTATACAGCACTATGCTTTAGATGCTCACAACATCTTCATGAAGTAGAGATGATTGTGCCCATTTTACAGGTATGGAAATCAAGGCTCAGAAAGCTTGAAGTCTTAAAAACTATCTGCCATTGGATCATTACTGTCTAGTGTCCATAAAGACAAAGGATTAGAGCCTATTTCTCCTGATTTCAAGTCCGCTATTTTTTCAGTCATGCTAAAGATTCCTCTGGGGTCCTGGGGTCCATAAACTTCCGGAAGGTGTCACATGGTCCTTGAACAATTTGGCATTACATACAAAATTCGTATACATTGCATTCAAGCGCTTTTCTGAAGAACAAAGCAGCTTTTGTTCAGTTTTGAAAGGGATCTGTGTCCCCTGCACAAGGTGAAGCGCCGCACTTCTGTGTAAGTGCTCATCTTCCTCCCAACCAGGCAGGAAAAACCCTCTAGACAAAGCCCTGTAATCTTCATATATTCCAGAAGCCTAGTGAGAAAAGAAGTTGTTAGGCCAGCTTCATGAGAAATAGCATGGAGTTGAGGAGCTCTACCTCTGAGAACTGGGATTATGCTGCTTCATCTTCTGCTGAGATAGAATCAGAGGCTTAAGAGCACAGGAGTGTTGAAGGTGACCTGTCAGGGCATGTGACATCAGTTCAGTTCAGCTCAGTTGCTCAGTCATGTCCGACTCTTTGCAACCCCGTGGACTGCAGCATGCCAGTACTCCCTGTCCATCACCAGCTCTCAGAACTTACTCAAATTCATGTCCATCGAGTCGGTGATGCCATCCAACTGTCTCACCCACTGCCGTCCCCTTTTGCTGACTTGGATTTCTGTTTCAGGGGCCCTCATACCAAGCCCCTTTCTCCTTCCTGCTTTATGACATGGCCCCAGAATTGCTCCGAGCCAGCAGCAGGAGTCCTGGGAGTGGGCGTCCTGGGGATGGGCCTCACCTCCTGGCCCCTCTGCCTGTGTCTAGCCTCTGGGATATGTATGCATCATTCAGTTGGGGACCCAGGATCCCCACTCTCTTATCAGCTTCCTCCTGCACATCCTGCCTTCAGTGGGGCCCAGGACTTAGGGAACCTCCAGTTAGCAGTGGTCCAGCTTGGAAAACCACAAGGTCACCCAATGAGTGAGTTAACAATGCAGAACTGAAAAGTGGGGGCCGGCAGAGAGGGAAAATGAAAGTGCCCCCATACCGGCCCTCTCCTTACACGACTGACAGGGCCAGCCCATCACATGATTATACATGTCATGACGGAAGCTTGGCAGCCCTCTCCTGCATGCCTGCTGTGGCCCCCTCTCCAATCCACCAGCCTCCACTCTGTCCCCCTCCAATCTGTTTGCAATACTGCAACCAGAGGAGCTTTCTTCAAACGTAAACCCAATTACATCCTGCTGCCGCTGCCTGAGAAAACTGTGCACCCCTCCAGCCTGGCCCACAAGCCTGGTGGTCCAGCCCCCGGCTCTCCCTTCAGTCTCGTCTCGCACAGATCTTCAGCCTGGGTTGTGCTGGAACAGCTCCTATTAGTGAGTGCTCGGGGGTTTGTTGGCAGCCGGAAACTGACCATGACAGGTATATTTACACCAGAGAAATCAACAAATGCTAAAAATCAATCCCCCCTCCCTCCCAGAGCTGGTTGACCAGCACACTGCTGACTCTCACCCAGCGTGCAGCCCCATCACAGGGTCCTTGTATGTACTCTTTCTCTGCCCAGAACACTCTTCTTCCTTCTTTGCTGCATTAGGTTTAATCTTTTAGCCCACTGCTTCCTCTGGGAAGCCATCACTGGTATCTCAGAATAAGTCACATCTGGACCTTGAACCTTTCCTTCTTAACTTGTATCACAGTTGTCATTTCACACGTACTTGGGTGAGGAATGATTACTGTCTGTCTTGCCTGGGGAATGTAAACTCCATGGTGAGAGGGACCATGCCAAAATTAGGTTTTGCCCCCTAACTTTGCTCTTTCAAGGGCTTCCCAGCTGGTGCTAGTGGTAAAGAATCAGCCTGCCAGTGCAGGAGACACAAGAGACTCGGGTTTGATACCTGGGCTGGGAAGATCCCCTGAATCTTCAAGCTGGCTTGAAACTCAGTACTTAAAAAGCTAACATCATGACATCTGGTCCCATCACTTCATGGCAAATAGAAGGGGGAAAAAAGCATGAACCATGACAGATCTTATTTCCTTCGGCTCCAAAATCACTGTGGACGGTGACTGCGGCCATGAAATTAAAAGACGCTTGTTCCTTGGAAAGAAAGCAATGACAAACCTAGACATCATGTTAAAAAGCAGAGACATTATTTTGTCAACAAAGGTCCATATAGTGAAAGCTATGGTTTTTCCAGTAGTCATATAAGGATGTGATATTTGGACTATAAAGAAGGCTGAGTGCCAAAATATTGAATACTTTTGAATTACGGTGCTGGTTAAGACTCTTGAGAGTTCCTTGAACTGAAAGGAAATCAAACCAGTCAATCCTAGAGGAAATCAGTCCTGAATATTCACTGGAAGGACTGATGCTAAAACTGAAGCTCCAATACTTTGGCCACTTGATGTGAAGAGCCAATTTATTGGGAAAAACCTTGATGGTGGAAAATATTGAAGGCAAAAGGAGAAGGGGGTGGCAGAGGATGAGATGGTTAAATTGCATCACCAACTCAGTGGACATGGGTTTGAGCAAACTTTGGGAGATAGTGAAGGTCAGGGAAGCCTGGTGTGCTGCAGTTCATGGGGTCGCAGAGTTGCTAACACAGCTTAGCAACTAAACAGCAAAAAGAGCTCTTTCACTGAGCATGGTGCCTTGCGTGTCGACAAAACTCAAAACCTTTCTTGAGAGAATGAAAGCACTAGAGAGGAAGTCCTAAGGTCTGGCTCCTGTGGCAAAGACTACTTTTGTTTATGCTTCTCCTCTGTATTTCCCAGTCTCCTCTGTCATATTATGAGATGTCATGTTATCAAATTCTGGCTGATCAACGAGGTGAAAGATATGTACTGTTTTCATCCATGGCCTCAGAAACATCACAAATGGTCTTCAGTCCCCTGTTTCCTCTGTCTCAATGGCTGAAATCAAAGGAGTCTCAAAACAGAAAAAGCCCTGATTCCTGATTAGAGATGAGCTGCCCACCCAGGTCCTCTGACCCTCCTTGAACTGTGATAGAAGCAAGATATACTTTCATTGAGTTAATCTCAGAGGTTTGAAGTTACTTATTACTGCAGCAAAACCTACCCTACCCTGATGGAAAACACCTTCTTAGCTCTGCCATTAACTCCTACCCTGCAACCAGCCACAATCTCTCCAGCCTCCAGGCTTCCTCTTAGTAAAATGAAGGAATTCCACACAGTGATCTCTAAAATCCTTCTGATGCTAAAATTCAGTTGTTCTGCTTGTAAGTCTCCTCCCTTCTGCCCAGCACTATAGGCAGACATCATAAATGTTTGCTAAATAAGAATACCTCTTTTATTTGAAATCCTTCCCCCAAGTTAAAAGTATCTTAATAACTTAAAAAATCAAAGCAGCTACACAGAACACTTAAACAACAAAATTCAACATCCAACAAGTAAATTATGCATCAAAATAACAACAATGGCATCTCATCAAGAGGCTGGGGAATCTTCAGAGATCTATTCCTCAGCCCTCCAGAAGTCCCCCCCCCGCTGCCCCCCAGCCCCCGCCACTGCTTCCAAACCCCAACATCCTGCTTGGTCTGCTCTTGGCATTCTGGTGGCCCCAGCATTCCAATTATTTGCAAACCTCGTCCTCAGACTGTCTTAGTTAGTGTTCCACGCTGTCAACTGCCTTTCTCAACAGAGAGGATCTCATTTTTCAAAGGACCCCACTAATGCCTTTTCTTAGAGAGCTGTCATTAAAGGCTGCTGCCTGGGTATCAGTAACCAAGAAGCAAAAGTCACATCTTTGATGAGATGCAGCCAAGGTGACCCAGGGCCCTAATGACTTAACTGGGTTTCAAATCTCTGGAGGTCTAGCCAAGCTCTGCCATGGGTCCACTGTGTGAAAGAGGCAAAAGGCACTCTGTTCTTCTCGGACTGGAGTCCCTCTTCTGGTTAAAAATGAAGGTCACTGCAGCTGCTAACATCTCAGTAACCATAGTAACAAGGGACCACATGACAGATGTCTGATCTCCATCAGAAAATGTCTGATAGTAAGCGCTCTTCGTCCTCTTCCTCACCCCCACCCCAGATCTTGTTAGGTGGCATTGAGGGTCTCCCAGGGGAGCAGCTCAGGCATGGGAAATCCAGACTGACAGCATTAATTAAACCTCTTACTTCCCCAGGACATTTTGAATTGCCAGGCCTAGGAGCCAAGAAAGCCTCCCAGGGAAGCTCTAATGAGAGAGAATGCTCAGTCTATCACCAGGGAATAAGGCACTACAGCTCCACAGATGGCAGCAAATGAAGCTCTGTAGGAAAATATCCCCGGTCATACAGCAGGCACAAAATAAATACTTATAGAAGAGTCCATTTAATCAAATGGAGCTCATTTAGCAAATGGGATTCCTTTCAAGTCACTGGAAGTCCTACATGAGGCGGTGAAGCATTCACCCTTTCAACAGTTACTGAGTGCCTGCTGTACACGCCCATGGGTGACAGTATAGAAGCTCTAAAGATATTCCCTCGCTTACTGAATCCAACTGTCACCGGGAGTGTCTGGGGCTTGAGGGAAGGTTGGGGAGTGTGTAGAGGGCTGGGATCACATCACAAAGGGCTCTGGATTCAACTGGAGTCTCTTGGGTTTACTACTGGAGAAATTGTGAAAGATTTTATGTGTGTGAGTGACAAGATCAGCTCTGCATTTCAGAAACATCCCTTTTGATGCCTTGTAGAGTAATCAGATGGTTGTATGACATCACCGACTCAATGGACATGAGTTTGAGTGAACTCCAGGAGTTGCTGATGGACAGGGTGGCCTGGCGTGCTGCAGTCCATGGGGTCGCAAAGAGTCAGACACAACTGGGTGACTGAACTGAACTGAACTGAGAGAAGGGATTAGAAGGAGATGCTTGCTTCGACCAAAGAAATGAGGTTCTAGGACGGATGAACCCAGGCCTTAAGAGAACTGGCAACTTCTGCTTCTTTCCTCTTGGAACCTGGTTGCGATGCTGTGAGAAGCTCCAGTCGCATAAGGAAGAACCCACACAGCCCAGTTGTGCCCTGAGCAGTAGGCAGTACCAGCCACTTGCCATGAGGTATGCCATCTTGGATGTCCTAGCCCAGCTGACCATTGTCCCAGGAGATACCATGTTGAGCAGGAAAACTGCCCAGCTGAGCCCAGTAATCCACAAACCACATGAGAAGTCACAAAAGAATTGCTCTAAGCCACTGCGTGCTGAGTTGTTTCAGTCATGTCCGACTCTGTGACCCCATGGACTGTAGCTCACCAGAACCATGGGCTTCTCCAAGCAAGAACAGTGGAATGGGTTGCCATTTCCTTCTCCAGCGGATCTTCCCAACCCAGAGATTGAACCTATGTCTCCCATGGCTCCTGCATTGCAGGCAGATTCTTTACCCACTGAGCCACCTGGGAAGCCCTCTAATATACTAAGTTATGGGTCTATTATGCAGAAGTGGCTAACAAACACTGGGAGGTATCAGATGTTGGTCCCGTCTGCATCTCGACAGAAAAGGTCTGGCTAGAACGATCACAGATTTGAGTCATCAGCCTCATGGGAAGTTTAGAGTCCCGTTTGGAACGAAATCCTCACATGTGTCCAGCATGCTTAGAGCACCTCCGACTCACAGCAAATGCTCGCTGAATTAAATGAAACATTCCACATAATGAAAATCACTGGAAATCCCTGTTTGTGATCTGAGACAGCCCTCCTCATGCTTGGAATTCTAATTTTCCCTCACTCTAAGCACACTGAATTTCTTTCTATGGATCAAAGTGTGGACTCCTAGCTGCTGCATTTGATACTCTTTATCCTCCTAAGTCCTTTCCTTTAGGCACGTGGACTTGGAACCTGCAAACTTGAGTTTGGATTTTTCAACCTGCCCCACATCCCCTCTGAATCTAGGCTTCCTCATCTGTAAATGGAGATGAGAATGCATGCCAATCTCACGGCTAAGGAAGTGCAGACAGATGTGAAAAGAATCATTGCAAGCATCCTCTCCAGGACAACATGGCTATAGGCTCAACCCCAGCCATGGCATCAATGCCTTCTCCATGGTCGCCAGTCTTTGTCCCTGGTAGTAAACACGGCAAGTTTGGGAGATGGGAAACCTCCAGCTTTTTGTGTTTGAAAAAGCTCTTACAGACCTCGATTTTCCAGCCTCCTTGGCCAGAAGGTGAATAAAGCTTTTTTGTTCAGTCCTTAAGTCGTACCAGACTCTGCAACCCCACGGACTGCAGCACACCAGGGTTTCCCTGTCTTTCCCGATCTTCCAGACTTTGCTTAGATTCATGTCCATTGAGTTGATGATGCTATCTAACCGTGTCATCCTCTGCTGCCCCTTCTCCTTTTGCCTTCAATCTTTCCCAGCAGCATCAGGGTGTTTTCCAAGGAGTGGGCTCTCTGCACCAGAGTAAGTATCTGGTAAAAACGACCCCCTCTCAGACAGAGCCGCAGGCCAAGCTTTGAGTCCTGGTTTGCCGGGTGACCTAACGCACAGGGTGACCTTGGCAAGCTCCTGCTTTTCTTGAACCCAAGTGTCCTTCTAGGTAAAGCGTGAAGGAAGGATGACTCGAGACGAGAGGATGCTGCGTTCAGGTTCCTTCCACCTGAGAGGATACGCCTTGGGCCGGGGTAGGGGGTCGGGTCACGTGCTGGGCTGACGCGGTGCCGAGTGCGGGCGCGCCGGCCAGCTCTGGGTCCAGCCTCCGGCTCTGACGTCCTCGAGCCGCCCTCCCTCCCCGCCCCTCCGCCCCTCCGCCCCTCCGGCGGCGGCGGCGGCGGCGGGAGAGCGGCTGGCGCGCCTGGATCCCAGGCCGGGAGGCGCGCGGAGGCGGGACGGAGCCCGGTGCGGGGACGCGGGCACCATGGTGCTGTCGGCGCCGGTGATCGCGCTGGGCGCCGCGCTGGGCACGGCCACCAGCATCCTCGCGCTGTGCGGGGTCAGCTGCCTCTGCCGGCACATGCACCCCAAGAAGGGAGTGTTGCAGCGAGACCTGGAGCCAGACCCCGAGAAGGCGAAGCCCAGCGTGCTCCGGGCCGCCCAACAGGTGAGCGGCGGCGGGCCTCGGCCTCCCTGGGGCTCTGGTGGCGGTCCCCCGGGCGGCTGCGGCCGGGGAGTGGGTGCGAAGGCATGGTTGGCGTTCTTTGCGCGACAGAGCCCGGCTGGGAAGTGGAGACAGCGGACGCGTTTGGACAGCGGATGTGTTCAGAGACCCTGGGGCCGGGGCGGGGGGGTCACAAAGGCGGGAGGGGGCGGGGGGGGCAGAAGGGCGGGGGGGGCGGGGGGGGGGCGGGGGGGGGGGGGAATAAGACAAGGAGGCTCTGAGGGCGGGGGGGAGACGAAGAGGGGAATGACGGAGAAGGAGAAGCTCCGAGAGCCGGGGAGAAGAGGAAGGGCGACTGTGACAGAGAGCAGAGTGGGGCTGCTGTGCCACTGGCGCAGGGGAACTCACGGACGAGCCGAGAAGGGAGAATCCACCGAAATGGAGAGAGGGGGTGGCAGCCTGGGCGCAGTGGGAGCTGGAGATGGGGCGGTTGGGCTGGGGGTGCTGGGGTCTGGAGAGGGACCCTCAACGCCCCCAGCAGCCCTCAGCTCCAGCCAGCCTGAGGGAGTAGCTGTGGCCACCCCCTCAGCCCACCACGGTGTGGCTGGAGATGGACCTCCAGACAGGAGGGCTTCTATCTCCACATGAGCTGGTCCCCCGGGGCCTCTCTGGCCAGAAATGGGTGGAGTCCCCATTGTACAGTGCAGCCAAAGGAGGTCTGAGAAGGGTTTGGGAAGACTGCCCTGTGTGGGCTGTGAACTCCAGGACACATCCCCAAAGTGGCAGAAGCGAAATGTCCTTTGGAGACCCAGGAGGAAGGGTCTGGCCAGAAAGACTGCAGGGAGGCAGGCCCCCCCGGGGAGAGGGGGCGACTTGACGACTTTCCTGGGCCCCCTTGATTCCTTCCAGGGCTGAGAGTTCCAGGAGCAGCAGTACAGAGCCGTCCCTCCGCCCTCCTTCTGCCAATCACTTATTCAAAAGCTCAGACCCAGCTGCGGGGACCCTGTGTCAGCCACTGAGAGGGGAAGGAAATGGCTGCTGTCCTTGAGGCACTTAGGATCCCAGCAAAGTGACATTGACGCCGGCAGGATCCGGGGTCAGCTGGGCAGTGGGATGTGGGATCCAGAGCCGTCCGACATGGGAGCAGCGGGCTCCCACAGGGCCTGGGCGGGGGTCAGGGGGCTGCTGGACAAGCTCTTCTCCAGACAGGGAGGCCTCAACCTCCCCTCCCACTCGGCACACTTAGGGGACAGCCATTCTTCTGCCCTTCACCGCGGCAGGTCTTCAGGAGCTGTTCCCTCCCCGCCTCCCAGAAAGAATCACGGGGGCCACTGTTGGTGCAAATGACCTCCGGGATCACGTCCAGCTCTTTGTCTTCTTGAGGACCAGTAGCCCAAGCAGCGGCCAGCGCTCTGTTAGAGAGAAACCAGACCCTGCGTCTCCCAGGCTTAAAACCCTCCCCAGCTTCTCGCTGAGCTTTGGAACAGACCACAGCACACCGTAGCCTGGCAGGTGCCCTGGGCCAGGTTCTGTTCTAAATGCTTTACACTTGATGCATTTAGCCACAAGATGAAGCGGCTACGGTTCAGAGAGGGTGAGTGATTTTGCCAAGAGCCACACAGCTCGAGAAGTTTCAGAGCCTGATTCCAAGCTGGTCGGTTCTGGAGTCCGTGTTGTGAGCCCCACCCCACCCCACCCCATGGTCTTGCCTGTCTGATGTGGCTGGTGTTCACCTCTCCAGCCCAGCTCATATGAGTGCCCCGCATCATATTCGGTCTCAGTGCCCTGGGGTTTTCATCCTTCTTGAAGACACCACCCCTCCCATTTTCCTCTGACTTTTCAGAGATGGCTCCTCCTCATCTTGTGGGTCTCTTTCTTTTGCATTTTACCTCTTAGGGGAGAGGATTTTGTCCATGGCTACATTGTAACAAAGCCCCTCTCCCTCGTTATATCCTCCATACTATTCCTTTTTATTTCTGTTTGTAGCATTTGTGACAGTTGGATGTGATTTTTCATATCTTCTTACTTATAATATTCATTCCCAGCACCTACTCAGTGTCTGAAACCTAGTAGGTGGCCAGTGAGAAATTATTGACTAATATTAAGGCATCCCCATGCCCAGCCACTGGGATTGTTGTCTGAGTTATTCCTTCAAATGTAGATGTGTTTTGCAATCCAGAGCTGGCTCACAGGGCCACAATAAATGCTTGTTGATAAGTGCGTGCTCAGTCACTCAGTCACGTCCAATTTTTTGTGACCCCATGGACTGTAGCCTGCCAGGCTAATTCTGTCCATGGCATGGTTTAGGGAAGAATACTAGAGAGGGTTGCCATGTCTTCCTCCAGGGGATCTTCCTGACCCAGGGATCAAAACAGAGTCTCCTGCCTTGCAGGCAGATTCTTTGATGCTGAGCCACCTGGGAAACCCCTGTTGATTCGTGAGACCCATCCATTCACATCCCTCACTTGGTTCCCTCGGTGATTTCCCTCGGTGACAAGGATTTGGGCAGCTGGATGTGAATCTATAGGTGTGAACGTGATGAAGTTGAGATCTCACAGTGCTGGTTTGGCTTCCATTGTGCTCAGACTGATTCAGCCACTGACCCAGATAAAGTACACAGAAAAAAGACGATATGTTGACATTTCAAAAAAAGTAAAGGGAGGTGGTGTTAGGGCAGATGGCAGCAGGGCAATGGGCTTGGTTCATGTTGACAAAGAGGAGAAGAGTCTGGTGAGGAAGGTTCTCAGAAGAGGCTTCTTAAACAGAGAGGGTGTTGGGGCTGGGGAAGAGGGTTCTAGATTCCTGTAAGCAGGAGAACTGGAGTGTCTGTGGGAGACAGAGGGACTACTCATGTCTCTGTAAGTTGCTGGTTGTGGTTGCTGGAAAAACTTCCTTGGATTTGTTAGCTATGCCTGGGGAATCTAATTTCTGGCCATGAGTGGTCAGCTGAAGTTAAAGTTTATAGTGATTTTGAAAAGAACTTGAAGTTTTCCTTGAGGGTTCTTCACCTGAGATCCACAGATCCCAGCAAGGAGTCTGTAGCTGAAATGGAAGGGGTTCATGGTCTTGGAGAGGAAAAAACTCTCTCTTCATTTTCATGAACCTCTACCTGAAACCTACCATTTTCTGTAAACAGGAGTATAAACAACACGTCACAGGAATATGGACAATATCTGTGACTTGGTCCTCAAGGGAAATGATGGGTAGTTTCGGAGTACCTCACAGCTGTGGCAGATGTTTTACGATAGTGTTTCTGCTTATCCCTAATTCTAAATCATGTACTTATCAAATCTCCCTCGAGATCCTTTTATTTAATGAAAGAATAAAGAGGCACATGTGTAGCTATTTCCCCGACTGATTTTATCAGGTGGACTGTTGTAGTCCCGTGTCTTTTCTGTGCTGCCTTTTCAGGCACTCGGAGGAGGTACCATAGGCTTCTCTAGACAACTGTAGGAATTCATCCAATGTCTCTGTCGAGTGGGAGGTGGCCGCGGTGCAAACCCTCGCTGCTGTTCCTGCCTCCAGCTGGCTTCAATTCATTATGTTTCCTGGTTTTCCCGAAGTATACATTGTGGACCCTTCTATCCTGCCTTCTTACACAGCCCCTCACCCACTCTGCCCCCTGATGTGCAGTCCTTTAGGAGAGGGAGAGGGATTCAGTCTCACTACGCTGTCCTTGTGACCTGGCAGCATCACCTGGGACCTCGTTCTCTGTTATCAGCCCAGCTTTCAAAGCTTGGTTGTTATGCAGTGATGGCCGGACGCTGGAGGCATGGGACAGAGCAGAGGGTCAGCCGTGGGATGTGTGTGCGTGATCATTTTTAGTTCACTGCTGCTGCTGAACCTGTCAGTGACAGGCAGAAAGACCCATCAGTTCCGTCCTCTGGAATTTCCTTCTCGTGCTTGTCTGCACAGGGTCCTTGAAGAGGAAGCCCTCCTTTTGGTGAACCTACATAACCACTGAGCAAGGGGGGGAGCTGCCCTTCCCGATGGCTCGGTGCCCCTGGCACCTCAGCATGACTTGGGTTCTGTTCTCAGAAAGCTTTAGTTTCACTGTCTGATTTTTCTTCCCATCTGGTGCTTACCTTGCTGTCCCCTGTGTGAACCTTCTCAGATGCATCTCAGAGGTTCCCAGAGTAACCCTGCTGCTGTCCCCTTAGAGCGAACACGTGGTCAAAGACTTCCTCCAAGGGCCCCCAGCAGTGGTCCCCGGGTCTCTTTTATCCACATCTTCCAGCTCCCACTGCCACTTGCTACCAGATTCTAAAATCCTACCTTCCTTCCAGCAGAGTTGAGAAGCAGAGTGACTTTTGATGGAACACTGTGTTAGTTCATTCAGGTTATTGTAACAAAATACCATGCAGTGGGTAGCTTATAAACAAAAATTTATTTCTCATGGAGCTAGAAGCTGGGAAGTCCAAGATCAAAGCTCTGGCCAACCCAGTGTCTGGTGAGGACCTAGACTTTTGGCTGTAAGCTCAGCTGGTAAAGAATCCACCTGCAATACACAAGACCCGGGTCCGATCCTTGGGTTGGGAAGATCCCCTGAAGAAGAGAACAGCTACCCACTCCAGAATTCTGGCCTGGAGAACTCCATGGACTGTACAGTTTGTGGGGTCGCAATGAGCTGGACGCGACTGAGTTACCTTCACTTTCACTTTTCACTTCTGTCACTTTTATGGGGACACTAATCCCTCTTATGAAGGCTTCACCCTCACAGCTGCTCATCCCAAAGCCCCACCTCTTAATAGTTTCACCTTACAGGTTAGGTTTTGACATATGAATTTTTAGGGGGGCATAAACATTTTCACCCAAGCAAACACCTAATAGATTTGAAGTTTTTAGGAAATAATTTAAATAGGTGCTACATTTTTATCAAGCAACATATGTATAGTAGAGTCTTTCCCCCACTCTGAGATTAAGAAGTGTATTTCATTTTCCTTGTACCTCTGACAATATCCAGTAGATAATGGGCATGTGATAGTCAATGTATATTTTGAGTTCAATCATCATATCCGAATGTAACACTGAAGAAGAGAGTAAAGATGCAAAGGAATGCATGTGGTTAAGATTCCAATTCCACTAGATTTGAAGTCAAGCCCATTTATGTCTGAGGTTTCCACTGGGGACAGGTAATGCGTGGGGCAGAGTGGGGAAGCTTCAGTTTGTAGAGCTTTTGTTTATAAGCTCTGCCTCTTGATGTGGTACTGGTTACACAGCTGTGACCACTTTATGGAAGAAAGCATATACAGCTCTACTTGTATGATATGTATACTTTTATGAATGTAGTTATAATTCAGTAAAGTTTTATCTGTCAAGTTGTGATATAATGTTTATGAATATTGTTTTAGTACCAAGCCAGTGTTTTTTAATAGGAGGATTTGGGGGCTGTCATCAAGACATGGCCCTCCTTTTTGTGGTCTGTTATTCACCACCTCCCTGGCCCTGTCTGCTTTCTGCTGCTGCTCCTCAGAGAGGATGGATCAGAGCCCCAGTGCTACATTTCAGCAGCTAATAAATTCACTCATTAAAGGTTAATGAGCATATTCTAGGAACAGGGACACAGCAGTAAAGAGACAGCTATATGCTCTTCCTTGTAAGTGAGGAAGCAGACAGTGAAGCCAGGTGTTGTCACTGAGCATGTTACAGGCGAGGTACGGGGGCCATGGGAGACCCTTAGGATGGGCACCTCAAACTTTGCCCCGAAGTAGGGCTTTTCTCCAGTTCTGCCCTGACAAGGTCTCCTGGTACGTCAGGGTCTACAGGAGGCCAACATGAATTGCTGACCCCACTCCTGGAACTGATTTGACCCTGGACTGCTGGAAGGCCTGACCTCCTTGGGTTCTCAATCCTTTTAAGGAATTGATTTCTCAGCTGATCTCCCAGCTGATAAACTCTCCTATTGATATAAACAAACAAAAAGTATATCCGTTTCCATAGAATAATAAAGAATAGTGATAGTATAGCTAACGTTTATTGAGTTCTTCTTGTGCGCCAGGTATGTTCTAAGCTCTTTAATCGTATCAATTTTATCCCCACAATAGCCCTATGAAATATGCATAATTATTGCATCCATTTTACACATGGAACTTATTCTGTAGCAACTTCTTCTGTAGCAGAACTGGGAATTACATTTAGGAAGTCGGGCTCCAGAGTTCACCTCTTTGACCAGTAGGCTCAACGGAAAAAAATAGTCGAAATTTTACTTGAGCCACTGCATTGGCCTTAAAGTGTCTACAGTATATGGATCTTTGCAGGTCAGCTTCAGAAACCATTCCCAAAGCTTTGTCCGGCTTCTGTGCTTCTTGCATCCTTCGTGCTTTTAGCACTGGGTGCAGCCCCAGGCCCGCCAGAGAAATTTACACAGTAAACATGTTTGGGCTGGTTGCTTAGTAACAGGGAAGACAGTATGAATTTTGCATCAAGAAATCAGCACAGATTATTTCAGGGATGTGAGCATATGCCCACTGGAAGCACGAGGCTCTTTGAAACATACTGTGGACCTCTGGTCTGTGTCCGTTAGTCCTTCTCAGTGACAGGTCCCAGACCTGTCCCATATTATTCCCTCTCTAGTTTCTCCTCTGGTTCAGCGTGTCGATAATTCAGGCTCGTGGCTCCTCTTCATGTGACTGACGGCTCACTAGCACTTTTTTTTCACTCCAGCCGAAAATGCTTCTACGTCTTTCGACATTTTTAGATTTTCAGATACTGGCCCAGATTACTCTCATGTGCCTGGAGCACAGGAAAAGAAAGAGAGAGAGACCATCAGAGCACAGTGGGAGAAACACCCGAGTTAGAAATCAGAGGGCCTTAAGGGGAAGGCAGAAGGAAGGGGAGAGACCGGTAGAATGGGGAAGCAGCAGACCCAGAAGACAAAGAAAGGAGAGAAGCTGACAAGTGACTGACCACCCCAGAGTCAGAGGCAGACATCAGAATCTGTGTGGATGATCCCCATGAGTGTTATCATTGTCCCCTTCCTTATCCTTTCCCCCCAAGCTTTAGTCCCTCAAGGGTCCCAGTCTGCTTCACCTAGGTTCCTGGGGGCTCTAGAAACTCAAGTCCAGTTGAGGTGGTATTTACTACTCAGCGACATTTCTTCACGTTGGCATCATTGGGCCAATGTGATGCCAGGAGGAGGAGCCTTGATCCCTTACCATGTCTGTTCACTGCACAAAAATAGACCTTCCCACCGAGGAGTTCCCTAAGCGCTAATTAAGAAAAGGGTGTTTTAATTGATTCATATCACAGGATCTTCCTAGGAGAGTTTTACATGGTGTTTAAGGGCATTGCAGTGATTTACAGTGATATTTTGGGAATCTGACTGATGTTTGGGGTGGACTTGGAATGCATTTTAATTTTTCCCATTTAAAACAGTGGAATACAAGTGACTGCTCTCTGAAATTCAGTGGCCCAGCAAGCAGGCTTGTTGCCATGAACAGATAGATTAGAGTCAATGAATGAGGGGTGGTTGCATATATGAATATGTGCACACATGGATGTGACTATGTATACATGCGTATACAAATAAGAAAAAAGGGGAAGAGCATCCCACGGAAAATCTGTGAAACTGGTCCTAACCCATCTGACGGAGACCCTAGTGTACTTTGACATATTTCATTGACTCCGTCCACCCTCCTCTCATTAATCTAAGACATACTTATCCTTCGTAGAAAAACTGAGCAGGATGGCAGAGAGCAAGAGAAGTGAGGAGAAACATTGAATGACTGCATGAGTCATTGGATGGATGGATAGATGAATGGGAAGGAGACTCATGGGGCCACTGCCTCTGCTTGCAGCCAAAATAAAAATCACAAGCAAAACAGAAATGCAGGAGAAGGTGCTGAGCTTGTGGAAGAATCTCTGTGTTCACCTCCAGTGGCAAGACAGGGAATCAAGACAAGCCTGGAGGGCGTGGAGTCTTCATTTTCTATTGGTTTCCTGCCCTTCAAGCATCCATTCACACAGCTGACATTGGAAACAGTTTAAAAAACCTCCTGTTGCAAAGACCAATGAAATAATACCCTGGGAGAGCACGTTTTACTTGGAAAATCATTATAAACCACACAGTTTGAATTTGCTGCCTAAAGTAGCCTGATGAAAGGGATATGAGTTACCGAGGCAGGATAGTGAAGATGGCTTTTCAAGCAGAGTTAAGATTGATGCTTTCATGAGTTCCCTGGTGGTCTAGTGGATAGGATTAGATGATTTTACTGCTATGCCTGAGTTCAGTCCCTGATGGGGAAACTGAGATCCTTCCCATGAGGTGTGGCCAAAAAAAAAAAAAGAAAAGAAAGAAAGATGTTTTCAAGAGAACCGCATTTGAAGATTAGAAGGTTGGGGAAGAGTGGTTTAGCTGGGCAACTAGACAGCTTATTAGGAAACAGTTGCAGGATAAAGCTGAGAATAACTTCAGTGAGCTCCCAACTCCTGTGTTTCATATCCGACACCTCATCCTTTCTCACAGTGCACCCCCCAAGCACCTTAGATTGTGTTTTTGTTTCCAGCACAGTCAATTCACAAAGAAAGGGCAAGGCTCCCAGAGAGACATATAGTGAAGGCACCAATGGCACATCAAGAGACAAAACTCCATGGGAAACATCAACATGTCTCAGGGCTTTGGGGCATATTCCCTGCAAGTGCATCATCTAATAAGTTGCTTACCTCGCGAGTAGGCTGGATCCTTTAAGTAACAACCTGACTATTGCTCTTCGTGTAAGAGCCTCATTACCAAACTCAGAGAGGCAAAGGATCAGAGGATGGAAAGGAGTGAACGGGAGCTTAGGTATCTCGTTGGTAACCACTGCACGCTAGACTTGTGTGTATCTGGATATTCAGCAGGATGAGTTTTAGTAAGAACAACCTCGTCTTTGAGACCCCGCAAAAGAGGAAATTGCCCCTTAGAACAAAAATGTTCCCTTCAGGATCAAATCGCTGAGATGTCATAGGAAGCAAATTAGACTTCAACTCTAAACCTGAGTTTGTTTTCTTTTTACAACTCTATTTATTTTACGGCTGCACCGAGTCTTCATCGCTGCGCGGCAAGCGGGGACTCCTCTCTAGTTCTGCTTCATGGGCCTCCCCTTGAGATGGCTTCTCTTTTGCAGGGCACACTGCATGCGCTCTAGGCACACGGGCTCAACAGACTTTTGTTGGAAAAGTCATGTCTCTGCTTTTTAATAAGCTGTCCAGGTTGGCCATAACTTTTCTTCCATGGAGCAAGCCTCTTTTAATTCCATGGCTGCAGTTACCATCTGCAGTGATTTTGGGGCCCCCAAAAAGTAAAGTCTCTCACCTGTTTCCATTGTTTCCCCATCTATTTGCCATGAAGTGATGGGACTAGATGCCATGATCTTAGTTTTTTGAATGTTGAGTTTTAAACCAGCTTTTTCACTCTTCTCTTTCACTTTCATCAAGAGGCTCTTTAGTTCTTCTTCGCTTTCTGCCATAAGAGTGATGTCATCTGCATATCTGAGGTTATTGATATTTCTCCTGAGAGTCTTGATTCCCGTTTGTGCCTCATCCAGCCCAGAATTTCACATGATGTCCTCTGCATATAAGGTGAATAAGCAGGGTGACCATCTGCAGCCTCGTCATGCTCTTTTCCCGGTTTTGAACCAGCCCGTTGTTGCATGTCTGTTCTAGCAGGTCAGATGTCGTGTGGTGTTTCTGGAACTCTTTATTTTCGGAAAACAAGAGACTAAGAACAGGAGTGCCTTGAACCTGTAACCTCTGTGGCCCGCAGGAGGATCAGGCAGGGGCCTGGCTCCGCTGAGCTGCGAGCCTGGCCGTCCCAGTGGCTTAGAGTCTGGAAAGCGGAGCCAACACCAGCAGTGTGCCTTCCTCCCTCTGGGCTGCGGCCTGAGATCCGGGCAATGTCAACTGTACGGGCTGCCCCAAGGAGGCACACCAGGGCCTTGGCGCCTCAGGAGCAGAGGAGAAGGGGTGGCTCTGGCCGAAACCACTGCTGGAGAGAGATGGGGTTCCTGTGACTCCCTCGGGGGGCCTTGGGAGGACGCATGAATTGCAGCAGCACATGAAATGGTTAATGCGTTAATAAGCAGTATGAGTAATTAAGTTGTCCTTACAGTGATTCTTTTAAATGACTGAACTTCACATACAAGATGTGTGGAGGGGATGAAGCACTTGGGCTTTGGGTTTCGGTTCCAATCTGCCCCTCACTTACCGTGTGATGGTGGGTTAGTGACTTAACCTTTCTGTGCCTCAGTGTGACCATCTGTTAACTGTGTCATTGACACTGGATTGTCATGAGGATTCAGTTAGCTAATTCAGATAGCTGGGCCAGAAAGCGTCCAGAACCACTTTCAGGATCCTTCTCCCTGCACCCCTGCCCCCAGTCCCACCCAAACCTACATTGTCTGTTCCCCGTGCCCTCAGCTCATCCCAGAGGCCAGTTCTAGGCATGTGAACACTGCCCAGCTGCTCCTGGCCCCAGGATACTTCCAATGATTTGTTAGTTTCCTGAGCCTTCCACACCTTTGTCAACATCTGCTTTATGAAATTCCCCTCAGGTACCCACTTTGAATGTGCCATCTGCTCCTGCCACAGCCCTGTGGATAAGGTGCTCAATCAACATTAGCTACTGTCACCAAGTTTAATAAATAATAAGAAAGTGGGAGTCAGTGAGTCAGGAAGAGTGTATACAAACTGGCAAAGGTCAGGGCCCGCATGTTGAGCCCTCTGTTTGCTCACGGCTTGATTGTTTGGAAACCACTTTCATTTTCTGGTTTGATCCAGCATCTAGTACGATGCTTTACCTCTGAGCCACCAGGGAAGCCCGTATAGAAAAAGAGAAAACAGTAGGCACTCATCTCTAGGGTTGTGTGAGGATCAAATACAGTAAAGTCTGTTGCGTTTTGCAGAGCATCTGGTGCAGAGGAAGTGGTGGAGAGGTGGCAGCTATATTGTCCTGTCCAGTTCTATGACGCGACTGATGGAATCAACGCAGACACCACCTGCAAGGTTCTCTGGGCGGGATCTTGCCACTGTGTGGCAACCCGGTGGAATCATCGGGATTTTAAAAATCAGTTTGACTTCTGTGTCCTCCAGAAGTGTGGGGATAATGACAACACCCTTTGTCCCTCCTCTTCTCACAGGGCTTCAAGCTTTGGTGGTACCCGTGACTCTCTGAACACACTGCAGACTTTCAACCTGCTGCCTTGACCCAAAAAGCCCTTCTGCCACTTCTCCTCTTGTCAGAATGCTGCCTTGGATTTGGGGCTGGGGGGGAAGCAACCAAAAATCAGAGTCTCTGAATTGTCATGAAATTCTGTTTTCACTCCCCCAACCCCACCCTGTAATACTTCCCCCAGGTAATGTTTGATGGGCTCCTATGTACCCTATCTCATATTTAGCTGGTATCCTCCCCTCAAATTTTAGCTCAGGAAGTCTTTCTTGATTTCAGATTTCTAGTGGACACAACCTCATCACCATCTGTCCCTGTCTCGATGAGATTACTTTCTTGCATCTACTGGTTTCTTGTTCCCGCTCCACTAGAAATGCCCAAGCCACGAGAGAATGATCAGACAAGGTTGTTCCTGAAGCTGATAAATATCTGGAGATTTAGTAAATGTTGAACGAACGAATGAATGACCGCAAGTAAAATGGGAAAGTGTTGGTCACTCAGTCGTATCCGACTCTTTTGCTCCTGCACGGACTGTAGCCCATCAGGCTCCTCTTTCCATGAAATTCTCCAGGCAAGAATACTGGAGTAAGTAGCCATTCCCTTCTCCAGGGGATCTTCCTGACCCAAGGACTGGACCCAGGTCTCCTGCATTGCAGGCAGATTTTTTACCACCTGAGCTATCAAGGAGGCCCTGGTGAATCACTAGCAGCAGAGAAAGGGTTTTCTGTTATTCCCAGTTGTGGTTCATTCCTGCTGGTTTGGGCAAGGTGCATTTACCTGGCTGATAGATAAGCCTAGCTGGCAAGTCTACCCCACCAATAAACCTCCTAGTGTGTTGCCTTAGATGCCAGCTATGGGGCAGTGAGTGTGTTAAGTCAATCACAGACTGGCCTTTTTAGAATTTAAAATAATCATGGAAGGGAAAGAGACCAGCAGGGGGTGAGTCTCAAGGGAAGAGGATTTAAGAAGGCACAGATCTATAATAAACAGAAGAAGAGGTGTTGGAAGGGATAACAAAAGATGTGTGGTGGCTGGGTTACCATGGAAACACTGCAAGGCGCCTGGCCTGGAAGACAAGCTGCTTCTTCAAAGAGAATTTCAAATTTGCAGGTTGAAATAAACCCTTCCACCAGGGCCTGACCCTGTGGATTCACCCATAAGTAGCCAAGAGCTAGAGACCCTGGTATGAGCAGCTCCCTAGGAGCTGGAGATCTACCAGGCAACTCAGCGTTTGTTGGAAGCCGAGAGGACTGGGCTGAGAGGGAGTCACGCCTGTGAGCCGCTCACCTTATCTCTCTACCTTGCCTGGAATTCTCCGACCTGTCCCAAACCAGAGGGCTCCCATGTGAGCTTCAGGGACCACCTGCATCATGGTCACCTTAGGGAGATTCTTAGACATATAGATTCTTTAGGATCCACCTAGGACTTCTGAGACAGAATGTGGAAGGAACCTGGAAATCTGAATTTTACATTCCCCCAGGTGACATTTCTACACGATGAAGTGTGGAACTGTGCTTCAACCCTCTGCCTCTGACTAAAGGCGTGCAGGGGTGGTGGTAAAGGGTAGTGGGGCCAGGCAGTGGCCCAGGCATCAGTCTAAGGGGCACAAAAATGTGGGTGAGCAAAGGATGATTCCAAATATGGCGAGGTGGTAAAGGGCTGGAGGCACAGCAGAACAGTGAAGCAGAGGGCTCTCGGGGGAGCCGGCCTGGGTCTGAATCTCGCCTTTACTGCTCACTAGCCAGCTGTGTGTCCTCATATGTAAAATGGGATTGGTCATAGCAGCACTTCCTGATAGGGTTATTATGAGGTTTTGATGAGCTCGTATCTGAATGGTACAGGGCACAGGTGGGCAGAACCACAAGATGGAAGGGGCTTGGAGGACTCTGAGTTTGGAGAAGAGTGAACAGAGCTGGTTTCTTGAAGACTAGAGAAACCAGCTTTCATTGTGTTCAGCCACTGAGGTTGGTTACAAAGCAGTTGGTCTTCCCTGACTAATACAAGGTCACGAACAAGTGGCCAAGAAGGTACAATCAATTGTAGGTGTGTGTAAGGATGCTTTACAGAGGGAATGGGCAAAAGGGATCAAACCTCTGGGTTGGTCAAGAGCTTCTAAAGCTGCACCCCAATTCTTTCTAGGGGAGTTATCTATATGGTTGGAAGGAAAACTTGGGTAGAGGGCCATTCACACAGACTGAGCTTCTAGGAGTTGTTCCTTCCCTAGAGACAAAAGGGCTGTTTCTCTCAGTCAACTTTCAGCTTGATTTATTGCATGTTGTCCAACATAGAAAGAGTCCTGCTTCTCCACTAGGGCCTGTGTGTGTCTGTGTGTGTGTGTGTGTGTGCGTGTGTGTCTTCGGAAGCAGAGGGAATCTGGTATTAGCCAGTGTTGTAGAAAATTCCACATCACAAAATAAGCAAGAAAAATTTTCTGTCCTTTCTGGTGGTAATTCAAAATATTTTAATACTGAGACATTTATATGGAGTCAGATACAAAAAGTCACACGAACTTTAAGATAGAGCTCGAGATTTCAACAAAGCGATCCAGTTGTTCTAGGAGACTTCCCATTCCCGGGAGCAGGTGTTATCTTTGCATGCCTTTGGTGCTGCTTTGGAAGTGAAGTTTGCGAGACACTGATCCAGACCAGAAAGCCTAATTGGGCAGGCGGGCTGGAGGTGTATGTGCCTGTGTCTGTGTGTATCTCTCTCTAACTTTTATTGAGATGCATTATCATACAGGGAAATGCATGCATCCCAAGCCACTGGTTTATGAAGATCAGTTTTGACAACTATAAATCCTCTAGGCTGTAACCCACACTTCTGCCATGCCTCTTACCACTCAGTTCTCCCTAGAAGTGACCAGAACCACTGTTCTAAGTTCTGTCATTATTTCGCCTGTTCTAGAGCTTCATTTCCATCAATGTTTCTCAACTTCAGCACTATTTACATTGGGGTGAGATAATTCTTTGTTGTGGGGAGCTGTCCTGGGAAATGTAGGATGATAGCTAGCAGCTTTCTGGCCTCTTAACTGGTAACCCCCACCCCCAGTTGTGACAAACAAAAAATGTCTCTAAGCATTGCAAACGTTCCCTGAGTTGCGAATCACTGATACACATGAAATCACTTAGTATGGATGAATACGTATTGTGACTTCTTTTGTTCATCATGTTTTTGTGATTTTCCCCTGTTGTTGAGTGTATTGACAATTCATTTCTTTACTTTTGAGGACCATTCCATTGTGAGAACATGCCACAAGGTACCTTCCCATTGTCCTATTGATGGCCACTTGGGCTGCTTTCTATTTTTGACTAGTATGATTCAAGTTCCTATCATGTGTAAGTCTTTTTGTCAACAAACAGTTTTACTTCCTTGGAAAAATACCTAGGAGTGGAACTGTTGGGTCAGAGGGTACATATATGTTGAAGTGTTAAGAAACTCCTAGTTGTTGTCCATAATAGCCAAGACATGGAAGCAACCTAAACGTCCAGTGACAGATGGATGGATAAAGAAGATGTGGTACTACTCCTCCATAAAGAGAATGAAATAATGCCATTTGCAGCAATATGGATGGACCTAGAGATTGTCAGAAAGTAAGTCAGAAAGAGAAAGACAAATACTATATGATATCACTTATATGCAAAATCTAAAATATAGAAATGGACATTTTTATAAAGCAGAAACAGACTCACAGACATAGAAAACAAAGTTATGGTTATCAAAGGGGAAAGGAGTTGGGGGAGGGATGAGTTGAGACCTTGGGGTTAGCAGGCACAAACTACTGTATATAAAACATGCAGGGTAGCAAAAGAGACACAGATGTAAAGAAGAGAATTTTGGACTCTGTGGAAGAAGGTGAGGGTGGGTGACTTGAGAGAATAGGACTGAAACATGCCTGTTACCGTTTGTAAACAGATGACCAGTGAGAGTTCGATGCGGGAAGCAGGGCACCAAAGCCAGTGCTCCGGGACAACCCGGAGGGATGGGGTGGGGGAGGGAGGTGGGAGGGGGATTCAGGATGGGGGGACACATACATACCTGATTCACACTGATGTATGGCAAAAACCATCTCGACACTGTAAAGTAGTTAGCCTCCAATTAAAATTAATTAATTTAAAAAAAAAACAAGATTCTACTGTATAGTACAGGAAACTAACACAATCTTATAAACCAACTACACTTCAATTTAAAAAACAACAACAAACTTTTTGAACAACTAGTAAAATCGGATTTTTTGTAACCTAGTTTCCAAAGAGATATTCCATCCTGTTTGCAGATTTTATTCATCAGAAGCAATCCACAAGGTTCAGCCAATAATCAAGGGTAAAGAATGACGCCAAGATGAGAACCCTGGGAGGTAAGGGCTCCTGGGAGCCACTGTAGCACCTGCTCCAGCAGCCCCGGTGTGATGTAGACCAGAGTTTATCAAGCCATCTGAGGGGAGGGGCCTGTTTTGCTTTGTTTTTACACCTGCTTATCTCATCACAAGGGCTTCCCTGGTGGCTCAGTCAGTAAAGTGTCTGCCTGCAATGCAGGAGACTCAGGTTCAATCCCTGAGTCAGGCAGATCCCTGGAAAAGGGAATAGCTACCCACTCCAGTATCCTTGCCTGGAGAATTCCATGGACAGAGGAGGCTGGTGAGCTACAGTCCATGGGGTTGCAAAGAGTCGGACACAACTGAGCAAATTACAGATGAAGTTAAAAAATGTTGATGGACTGGTCCCAATGCATGAATCCACGTTGCATAGACGCCAGAGTCAAACAAGTATCTCCCAGTGTTTCCAAGGGCCTTGCCATGCCTGCTTGTGTGCTAAGAGCTCTAATCCCAGTCGTCTTTTCTACTCCTCAATAAAGCCTCGGACACAGGTGCTATTGTTAACACCCACTTTTACAGATAGGAAACCAGGAGCACAGAGAGGTTAAGCAGATCCAAGGTCACACAGTGAGTAATTGGCTGAGCCTGGAGACCAACCAAGCTCGAGCATCAACTCTGATGACCAGGCTATATTTCAAACTCTTTTACACATGTTAGTATGCATAATTACCAGTTTTAGAGCCCAGAATGACAGAGACTGTGTGGTCTCTGGCCTCTAACCCAGATCCCCTCTGAGGGGGGCTTTGTTGTGCTGAGCTGCAGACCCCAGCCAGAGTGGCCTGTGTTTGGCCTTGTCTGAATACTCTATGTTCACCTCTCTCCTCTCTGCCATCTCTTTTTTTAAAAGTTCAAATATAAAAGGCAAAACCATCTGCTTCCATTTCCATCTGGGTCTATTTCCCTCACCAGTAACTTCCTGAACACTGTGATGCTTTAAGATGGATGTCCCAGCTTGAAAACATGAATTAATAAACAGTCTTTAGGAGAAAAAATTAATCATGTCACAAAAGGGGTCACCTAACATCTCTAGTAAGGTTAAATGTTTGTTTACAGATCATTAACTTCATAATTAATTTCCTTTTTTTTTTTCAACATAAGCCGCATAGGAAAGGACAGCATCTGTCTTGTTCACTTCTGTGTTCCTACCACTTAGCGGAGGACCTGGCCTGTGGATCAATAAATATTTGTTCATTAGATGGAGGTTTGCCCCTCCTCGCCATGCCATCTGTCTTAGCCTGGATGACGGGAAAGCTGAGCCTGCTGGAGGCCTTTGTTCACACACACAAGGAGTGGTACAGAGCCGGCCACCAGCCAGTCCCAAGGGCGACAGCTGGGGGAGCCCCTGGTGGGTGAGTCCCCCCATAGAGCTTTAATCTTGACACATCAGGGCTGCCTTTGGGTGCACCCAATGTGTCCCTGGGTGTCTCAGACCTCAGAAGCCACAGAGAAGCCCCAAGGCAGGTGGCAAGAGGGGTGCAGCTTGGATGTGACACGAGGCACTTTGGGGCTATGCCCACGTGGAGCTGGCCAGTGACCATGCGGATCTGGCCACGTGGGGAGGAGTAAGTGGCCCACAGCTCCAGAGACAGGTGAGGAGGGAGAAGCCAAGGAGACGCATCAAAAGGGGTTGATGCTCCAATGAGGGTGTGTCTCCCATCTCTACCTGCAATGCTGAGCACAGCTGGGCATTCCCTAGTTGTTGAACGCCTGCCTCTACTAGAAACCTTCCTGATTCACCCTGCCTCTCTATTTCCAAACCCTCTTCTCTGGGTTCAAGAGATGCTTAGAGAGAGAACCCTACTTTGAAAGACTGCCCTGCCAACATCCACAGTGTAAGGCTTGAGCTCAGGTCCTTTCCTGGGCTCTGCTCCCTGGAGTACCTCCTTCCTCCCAGACATTCTTGCCCTCCACCTCTAATCCTTTCCAAGGCTCCCTCCCTCAGCTCCCAAACCTCTTTTCTGCTTCCTGGGCATTGATGTTTAAGCTATTAAAGTGGAAACAGATACATTTGAAAGATGTGGTGGAACCAGGGTTTTGAAATGCAACAAATAAGATTGTACAAGGGAAGGAGATAGGTCATCAGCGGCTGCTTTCACCACTCGAAGAGGCTCATGGAGTGGTCGGCAGGCTCTGCTCTCTGTGGGGTCAAGGGCAGTAAATCATTCTTCACTAAAGGCAGCCATGGCTGTGCAGGATCTTACCAACACTGGGCAAGAAGCAGCAGCCAGTAAGGATGCCTTTGGCTGGACACACAGGGGCTTGGGGCGAGGTTTGAGTTTAGGCAGTTTCTCTGCATCAAGGTCATGATCTCCTGTGTTGCTCGATAAAAATGCAGGGCATCCATTCAGGATGCTTTTGGCTGCAATTCACAAAGACTCCAATCCAAAGGAGCTTCAAAATAAGAATAATATTGTTCATGTAACCGGATGTGCAGCTGTAAGACAGCTTCCAGGCTTGGTTGAGTTGGTGGCTTAGTGACACTGTCATCAAAGACACAGCTTGCTTCTTTCTCTCCACCCTGCAGTCCACCTTGGCGGCCTGTCCTAAGGCTAGCTCACCTTGCCGTCGCGAGGCCACGTGCTTCTTGTCCAGCAGGGGAGAGCATCTCTTCTGTTGCCGTGGAAAGCAAGTCCTTTCATTCCATCTGGGTGGCTTCCCCATGATGGTCCCCAAGGTGATGCTGAGAACAAATAGAACCAGACCAAACAGTACCCCTTCCCACCCTTGCCCTGGAACTGAGGTGGGACCCAAAAAAGCCCAGTAACCTGAAGGAAAGTAGAAGGAAAGAAGGGATCAACGTTGACTGGCACCCAAGAAAAACCCAGCCAGATACAGGCTCCTGAGGTTCTCAGGGGCCACACAAAGTGAGACCCACTCAGTAGGGAGGAATGAGTAAGAGTCTGATTCTCAGGAAGAGTCAGACACGACTGGAGCAACTTGGCATGCATGCACACAACTCTTTTCTAAAATGACTGAACTAAGGTGAAACAAAATATAAAATGTGACCATGTTCCCCAGACCAGACCAACAGCCTCAGTTTTGGCCCCAACAGGGGACAGAAAAGGACAACTCTGAGAAGAGGATGTGGTCCAGTCCCTGTGGGAAGCTGTGGGAGGCTGGGGCACAGGAGGGAGTCCTACAGCCGAACCCCCGGGATGCTGCAGTTGGCGCTGAGAATCCAGCATCCAAAACTAACAGGTTTTTTTTTTCTTTTTTTTTTTGAGAAGCAGCTGCGAGGCAATGGAAATGATGCAAACTTGAAGTGAAAATATCTGGAGGCTTGATGGTATACCACTCTTCAGTTGTATGATCTTGAATTTCCTCCATCTTCCCTTTCCATGTTGTGAAATAGAATAATTAGCATAACTCAGCTTGGATGCAGTATTAGAGGTGGGCACAACTTTGTGGAGGACAGAAAGACGTGGGGACATCAGTCACTGCCCTTGTGTCTCCTCCCGGGGCCTGACCTTCGTCCCCACTCTTCCTTCCACCTTCCAGACACCTTCAAGTCCTGGCTCCCAGGACTGCTCTGCTTGCCCCCCTGCAGGTGTCATCTGCTCTCCCCCGTCTGTTAGATACGCAGGCTGTCTGCTGCCTGCCTCTTTCCTGCTTCCCAAACACAGTGTCTTACTCTCCTATTTCTGATGGTCTCCCCAACTCATCTGCAAATAAAGAACTGTGTCTCCCACCTCTTTGTTGCTCAGCATGTGGGAGTGAAACAAGCCTTGAAATCACCTCTTCCTTGAGTGATAGCTGAGAGGCGAAATGATCTGCCAAATGTTGCTCAACTCAGACAGTTAGGTCAGCACTAGAAGCCACGTCCCTGGATGCCCAATGGCACTCTCGATGGGGTGAAGGTGCAAAGGGGACCTGACTTTGCAAAGCATACTAGTCCTCCCAGGATGATTCATTGAAATGTGTGATCATGACAAGCATCTCTGAGGGGTGGGTGCTTCCCGGTAAAAGCTTGAAGGCAGAAAAAATGTTGTGAGCCACTGGGGCAGTGGGCTTTGGGTCTAGGCTGGTCCAGGTTCGATTCTGTCACTGCCTCCACTCTCTGGCCCTGGGCAGCCTTGGTCCATGGAAGTCAGAAAGTGCTTTTCTAGCTCATGCATGTCAGATGCACTTGGCAGAGATCAGGATAGGTTTGGGCGGTATTACAGCCTATTGGGCAGTGTTCCCAAGGGAGGATGAGGGGTTTTATCCCCTCTGCACCCCTTACGGAGCTTCGATGGATGCATAATGCAGCGCGCGGGCAGCAGCCCTCAGATATCCGCAGGACATGGGTGCTGCGTCTAGTCTCTTTAGCACCTTCTCATGGACTCCATCAGCTGTCCAATCAATGAGGACAGTTAGCAATGCCCTCTATCATCAAGTTCGGGCCTCCCCCAGGAATATCTGGGGACGGAGTTTCAACCGGGTCAGAGTGTCCAGGAGTTGTCCTGGGGTAATGAAATGTACAGAGGTCAAACACTGAACATGAGCTTTGAAACAGTGTAACCTCTGCCCCGCTCCAAGACTGCGCAGACTTCCCAATCTCTGAGTCACTCCGGCCCATGGGCAGAGCCACCTTGAGCCCTAGCCAGCCCTTCCAGCAGCCTCAGAGAGCGGAGGGGCAGGAGGACAGCCTGGAGGGCAGGCGGCTGCCTGGGGGCTCTGCTGGGGGTTGGTACCTGCCTCAGTCTGAGGGCTGTTCTGTGGTGGCCCACCCAGTGTGCCAGCATTTCAAGCTCTAGATCTGATCATCTCCTATTTCCTGGGGACTGGGCAGGTCCCCAGTATTGCTACATGTTATATAACTTTGAATCTGTCAAATAAGAGAAAACTCAGTCCCCATTGGAGGCAAAGATAGAAGATTCCACTCCTGTATGAGGGAGCTTTGCTTACTTAAGGCTTGACAAGCAGATGGGTAAAGAAAAGATGCCCTTTCTCCAGGTGGCAGGGCACACAGCCAGGCAAGTGGAGCACAAATCACAGTTGGGTCCTTATCTGGGCGTCTTTGCGCAGTACACAAACCACACAGCTGAACACGAGAGCCCTAGCCAGAGTTATTATTGCGTGCTCCCCGAGAGCAGACATTGCAGGAGCAGGACGAGACATAATGGTCGTGCTTTGGGAGATAACACACTGGTGGGAGAGACTGGCCACAAACAGGCCAGGCAGTGGTGGAGACAGTGCAGGGTGAAAGCCACGCTCTAAAGCACAGTGCAGAAAGAGGCGGTAGGAAGGGGCAGACTTGGAAGAGACACTTAATTTAGAGCCTGTGGAGGTGGAGGTGGGTGGTTTGGGGGGAGGAGTTGGGGGCCAGAAGCCAGACCCAGAAAGAGTTCAGCCTGTTTGAGAAGCAGGTTGCTCAGTGGCTGGAGAGGGGCTTGGGGGTGATGTCAGAAAGGTGAACACAGCCAGGCTGGGGAAGTGCTCACGGGTCACTGCAAGGAGTTTAGATTTGGTTCTAAGTGTGATGGGACCACATGCATTTCTGAGTCACTGAGTGGCGAAGGGAGGGGGAGAAGGAATAAGAGAGGAAGACAGGGAGAAGAGAAAGCACAGGCAGGTATACAGGTGACAGCAGTGGGGGAAGGGGAACCACACAGGCCCGGGGAACTCCAGCTGGGCCATGGATGCACAGGGCCAGACTGACAGGTGGGCCCTAGCGTGCTTCACGACGACGGTGGAGATTCTGCTGTGCTTGGCGATGATATTTTGCCTCCCCAGGTCCTGCTGCTCAGAGTAAAAAGGAACCCCAGCCCTTCCTCTGCCTCCCTTGAAAGCTCAGGTCATCTCTTCTCCCCTCGGTGCATGGAAACAGGCAAGAGGACCTCTTGTGGACTAACCGGAGTGATTTGTGTTTGCAGTTTAACGTCAAAAAGTCCACAGAGCCTGTCCAGCCCCGAGCCCTCCTGAAGTTCCCAGATATCTACGGGCCCAGGCCAGCCGTGACAGCCCCGGAGGTCATCAACTACGCCGACTACACGCTGAAGACCACGGCAGAGCCCGCTGCACCAGCCAGCCCACAGGCCCCCAGTGACAGCCGCCTCAAGAGGCAGGTCACGGAGGAGCTGTTCGTCCTTCCTCAGAATGGTAGGGCTCTCCTGCCCCTCGCTCCTCCGTGGGCGGTGCCCAGCAGGGTCTGAAAGCCTCTCTAGCTGGTGGCCTTGGCCAGTCCGTGTCCGCTGGGCAAGCAGGGGGCACCAGGCTTTGGGATTACACTCCATTATTCCCCGCGTGTCCCCACACTGCATCTTCCCAAGGCCTCCAGCTTTCTGCTGGGAAATGGAGAGTCCCTTCCAAGCTGTGTGTACACCTACATAGAGGAGATAAAGAGCTGTGGCTAAACTATGGGCTTCATTCAGAGTCATGGGTTGTAATCAAAGCATCATCACTAAGAGTATTTCTAGTCTCCTTCTCATCATCATCAAGAATGTAACACCTTTTCATGTAAGGCGCTTTGCTGGGCCCTGGGGCAGATATGGGCACAGAGACAGTCGCTCACCCAGAGGAGCAGAGCACACAGACTTTTATAAGGAGACAAAAACAATCGAGCCAGGCAAATGGATTGTTACGTGGTTTGGAGTTTCGTTCTGTGTGGTTATAGAGGGAGATGGTGGACACAGAAACAGCATAACCGGCTCTGACAGTGACCCGACTCCTAGGGCATCTCTTGGTCGGGGGCCAGCACCCACCTGCCTGCCAGTGAACAGGTGGTCCCTCCTCCAACCTGGCCCAGGACCACAGTGATTATGCCCGCATTTCTTCAAGAACAAATTCAAGTAGAACCTGAGGCAGGAAGGGATCCTGATTGGCTTTTAGCCTCCAGGTTTGCCAACCTACATTTTAAATTAAAATAGACCCATTGAGGACTTGAGAGCTAAGCTAAGCTCTCAAGGTGGGTGGGAAACAATTTGCATGAGGACCCTCCGGAGTGATTATCAGAATCAGAATCACAGGAAGGCTCTGTTATCTTGGGAGCCCCAGTATTCTTGCCTGGAGAATCCCAGGGACAGAGGAGCCTGGCGGGCTGCAGTCCATGGAGTCTCAAAGAGTTGGACGTGACTGAGCGACTAACACACACACCAGATTTCTCAAAGCTGGGATGAAGCCATGCGTGGGCACTGCCCACCAAGGACAGCGGCAGAGCACTTCAGAGTCTGAAACCGAAGGATTCAGAGCACGTTTGTCTTCCCTTTCCGGTTCCTCATTCCTTTTCCCCACTGCAGAAGGCGACAACCAAGTTCTGATTCCACTACAGTCTAGTCAGAGCCAATTGGCTCAGCAAGTATCGACCAGAAGCGAAGGGGTGTAAGGGAGGGGAACGCTGGGTCAGTCAGACTCTGTGCCCAGGATGTGCAGAATTCAGTCCACTCTCACAAGCAAAGATCCTCATTGGCCCTTTTGCTCAGGGTCCTGATTCTTGAAGCTGCATCTACTCCTGCATTCCCCAGGGTGCTGGCTTTGGTTTGATCTTGATTTGGTTTGGATTTTGAAGGCTAAGGTAGTCTGAGAGCTGACAGCCCTGGGTGCCAGGCAAGCCCCATCTGGCACTGACCCCACTGTGGTTGTCCAAGCCACCTGGGTCCTGAGTGCTTGTATGTCTGGCTTTCCGCTTGGCTGTCCACATCCTGGTCAAGTCTTTCCTTGCTTAGACACACCAGGGAGAATCTTCACTACTTGCAGGAACCCGATAATGAACCATTTTGGAAATTAAATACTCCTCTATGTTTCTACCCTTTAAATTAATTCTGAAAATTAAAAAAAAGAATTCCAATTTATTTCAAGTGAAGTCTGCTGCAGCTGCCGAATCCTTTTACTCTTGAATTATGCTTGACTAATGAGAATCTTCCAGATGTTTGGCCGCAGTCCAAGTGAGGGGAAGAGTGAGGGATAACTGTAGTTTTAGTAACCGAATTAAAGATAAGGTCATTTATTTATTCAGCAAGGAATTATTGAACATGCACTGAAGTCCACTCTACTCTCCCTAACCTTGCATCTACTCCTGACTTATTGTTTGGCATGTATTTCCAGCCATGAACTCCTGGGGAGCACAGATTGGACTCTGTAGAGAGGTGGAGCTGGAGATGGGCTGGGGAAGGGTCTGCCTGACGGAGGATGGCTAGAGCCACATATGCTGTGACAGTCTCCCCTGCTGAACGCTCCCCAGGGCCAGGTCCTGAGCTAAGTGCTCTCCTCGCTTTATTTCATTTAACGCTCGCAGTAACTCCAGGAAGAAGGGATCACTGTCACCCCCGTTCTAAAGATGAGGAAACCGAGGTTCAGAGAGGGCGAGTTTGGATCACAAAACTGTTATGTAGCAGCTCATGTCTGACACCAAGGCCTAGGTCTTGCCCACTGGGCTATGTTGGTCCCTGAAAAGGTGATGCCCAGGACCGCGGGTGCTGCCCTGGTACAGCCACCCTGCTTTTGCACCCAGTTAGGAAGCTTTTGGTCTGGGTTCGTGACCTAAGTCACAGAGATGGAAAAGCTGTGGGCTGGAAAACAGGATCCCAGTGTGGGTAGCAGTAATGACTTAACCTTCTTCATAGGTGTGGTGGAGGACGTCTGCGTCGTGGAGACCTGGAACCCAGAGAAGGCCGCCAGTTGGAACCAAGCTCCCAAACTTCACTACTGCCTGGACTACGACAGGCAGAAGGCTGAGCTGTTTGTGACTGGTCTGGAAGGTATGCTCTTAGCTGACTTTCATGGCCTTCTATGTGCCTGTCTCCCTGAGTGTCTGTGGCTGGAGGGAGCACTGGGGGCTGGATGAGCACTCTGCAACAAGCAAGACCCTGAGGCGTGAGATCCTCAGATACACAGGGGTTTTCCCCCTCTCTCATATACCAGTCCAAACTGGGGATTCCTGGTTGGCGGCCATCTTTCCTCCAAACAGTGATTCAGGGACCAGACTCCTTCTCTCGGAGGCCTCCTTGTGGTCTATGCCTAGCCTGAGGAAAGATGGGGAGAACAGGGAAAGGGCACAGCCATTCCTTAGAAACTGTAACCTACATATGCTTACTTTCCATCGGCTGAAACTAAGTCACAGGACCGCTGACTATAAAGAAGGCTGGCAATTGTGATTTACCAGGTTTTTTTGTTTTGTTTTGGTGAATGGTAGTCATCTCTGTTATAGACGCGTTTAACATTGAACAGGGCTTTGTGCTGAGCACAGAGTGTTCTGAATGGTCAGCAAAGCTTCTGTCGTCCTAGAACCAGGCAGTCTTTCCTATGGGATCAGACTGTGCCTGGTCTCCTTACCCTGATAATTCACTTTAACATTGGCAAACAAAGCTAAGACTTTGCAAAGGACATGGGGCTAAAAATGGGCTACTCTGTGATGCCTGGAAACTAGAAGCTGGGAACAGGAAAAACTGGAGTTTTGTATTTAATTTTGCTTTCTTGAGGGAGTATTTTTCCTTTTAGCTTTCTTTTATTTATTTATTTTTTTTTAGTGTTTCATAGACGTTCTTACATTTGACCTTAACAATAGTCCCATTTTACAAGTTTGAAAACTAACGTCTAGCAACATAAAGCGACTTGTCTAAGATCACTCCTGCTATTTGGTGCCAGAGTCGGGACGAGGCCAGTTCCCCTGAAGCTCAGTTCAGGACACATATGGCCTCCGTTCTTTATCTTCCCCTTCTGGGTAATACTAGATATCACTTCGCACATTGTCGTTGAGGGACCAGTCATGACAGCTTCCCAGGTGCAAACTGGAAGGCTCCAGTGGGAAAGCATTAAAAACACCAAGGTTCAGAACATAAACCAACGCTCATGAGGCTGTGGCCCAGCGATTCACATTACAAGTGGTTATGTGATAAATATTTAAAATAGAGAACAAATGAATTGTGGTATCGATGGCAACCCTAATAAAAATCATCAGCAGTTTGTGGGCCCAGGCGCCTTGGGGAAGTCTCGGCATAATGAGAAGGATCTCCTGTTTCCAAATGGCTTCCCAAAAGGCGACCTCACAAAGCCAGAGTGGTCAGCCAGCCCCGGTGGGGTCTCCTTCAGACCTCCAAGGTATGGCCGCTAAGGCGGATCCTGCAGCTCACAGCAGGGCCGTGCTTCTCGCCTCCCCCTTGTCCCTGACAAGTCCCCGCATCTCTGCCGGTTTCTCCCTGGCTGCAGCTGTGACCAGTGACCACGATGGGGGCTGTGACTGCTATATCCAGGGCAGCGTGGCCAACAGCATGGGCTCCGTGGAGGCCCAGACAGCCCTCAAGAAGCGGGAGCTGCACACCATGTGGGAGGAAGGCCTGGTGCTCCCCCTGGCCGAGGAGGAGCTCCCTGCAGCGACCCTGAGGCTGACCCTGAGGACCTGCGACCGCTTCTCCCGTCACAGTGTGGTCGGGGAGCTATGCCTCGGCCTGGACGGGGTGTCCGTGCCCCTGGGGGCCGCCCAGTGGGGAGAGCTCAAGACTTCAGTGAAGGTAAGGTCGCCTCTCCCTGGGGTGGCAGGGCAGGACTGGGCCGGTGCTCATGAGACGAGCTTGGAGACCTTCCCAGCCTGGGGATGGGAGTCAGGGGAGGGAGGCGGGGTGTAAAAGTAAGGTGGAGTCTTGAATAGGGTGGGCGGGGGGCTGGTGGAGGAGACTGATAGCCCAGGATTTGGGGATTCCTGGGGTCTAGTCTTGCTTCTAGCTTGCCAGGCACAGACACCCCTACCCCTGGCCTCACCATCACAGAAAACATTGCACTGTGAGCCCCCTGGCTCGGGTGCTGACAATGTTTATCCCCATCTAGAACCATTCGTACTCCCTGTTGCACCCGCTGTGTGCCAGGCACTGCAGGGGAGAGGAGCGCCTCTACCCGTAGAGAGTACAAACTGGAACAAATGACGACGAGGATGATGGTGGTGGCTGTGATGCTGATGCTGATGACGTAAGACATCTAAGAGGGGCCTAACTGAAGTGCCCTGGGGCAGAGAGTTCTAGAAGGCTTGGTGTGCAGTGGTGTTTGTGCTGGGCTTTGAAGGAGTGACCATGGCTGGGGGCCCAGGTCGGGTCTCCCCACCCCTCCCCAGCTGCAGAAGCCGTGAATGGAAAGCAAGCATCTGCTAAGAGGTCATGCTGTTCAGAGCGGTTCCTTGGAGAGACAACCACCAATCCCCACAGGCCAGGGCAGCGAGGGGGTCAAGGAGGGTCAGGGCTGCAGGACAGTGTGTGGTTATTTAGGCCCCGGGCTCAGGCCTCATCCACGGGCCTGCCATGATTGTGCCTAGAGGGAGCCTTCTGGATGGCCAGTCTCTCAACCAGCTGGTCAGTGCCTTCTCTGGAGGCTATATAGCCTGCAAAGCTGAAAATAGTTGCTATCTGGCCCTTTATAGAAAAAGTTTGCCAACTCCCATGAGTAATAAAAATAGGAAGAAGAGAAGTCATTTTTGAGCAATTACCATCTATCAGTTGCTATGCTTAGAACTTTACATAAGTTCTGCCCCTAACGAGCAAAGCTGGACTGATGACAGGAGTATGTATTGATATGCAAGAGCAGTGTGGCTTAGAGAAGCTCAGTAACCAGTGTGGGGTTGCCCAGCTGGGACCTGGCACGCTTGGCCTTGAGGCCGGGTCAGTCCTGCCGCCACCGTGGGACGTAAGTGCCCGGTGGTACAGGGGCCTTGGTCAGCAAGCACCTTTCCTGATGGACACAGCAGGAAGAGAGAGTATGCTTTAGCCCCCCCACCTGCTATGATCTCTTCTTTGCCTATTTTCCTTCCTTTCCCAGGCTCAGAAAATTGATAAACATTGACAGCCACTCTGAGCTGAAGGCAGGCTGTTCCCCGGCACACTCTCTAACTAGTGTGCGATTTGGGACTTGTGTGGAATCACAGCCGGGGCCCCTGGGGAGAGGCGCCCAATGTGTGGGTTTATTCACCTGGTAATCCAGCTTCCTCAGGAGATGGAGGGCCTCCCCCTGCAGGCCTTGGGAGTGTTTGGTGCTGCCCACAAAGGGTGGCAGTCCCACAGGTGGAAGTCTCAGGCACCTAACCTGCTTCTACCCTTTCCCCTAGAAGGAAACTTATTCATTCCACAAAGGCCTTATCTGGTTTCCACCATGTGCCAGGCAGTGTGCCCAAAGTTGAGAGCCCAGCAGATGAGGACAAAGTCCTGCCCTCATGACTCACTCATCGTAATCATCACACTCATTGTAGCCATCACTGTCCCGCAAATACACTCTCGCATCCACTTGGACTGCTGGCCCGTTTGCCACGGATAAGAGCAATGTCAGAGCACAGCAGGGAGTCAGAAGTCAGAGCCGGTGCTCTCGGTGTAAGTGGTAAGGGAGAGCCCCCAGGCCGGGCTAGGGAGCCCCTCTGCCTGACCATCTGGGGCGGATCCTGCGGGCTGATTTGAACAAAGTGGATGGAGCCATCAGCTGCTGTTCTTCTCTTGGTCAGAATGGGTTAAAGGAAGTGCCGGCCGTGCCCCAGTTCTCACCGGAAGATGGTCAGCCAAAGCGGCATGTGCGTCACTGGGGACCACAGAGTGACCCACTCCAAGGACAGCTGGGGTGATTCCCTGAGAGCCCAAGAGAAAGATGGGGAGCAGGAAAAGACAAGGAGAGGATGGCGGAAGAAAGAGGGTTACTTTTGTCAGCAGGTCCTTGTAACAGCAGAGCCAAGGAGGCGGATGGCTGTGGTGTCGCCAGCTGGGCTCGTCTGGGGCTTTGGGCACCCTGCACAGAGCTGCAGAGCCCTTCACGGGCTGCTGGGTCCAGGCTCCTCTCACCTGGGCACCATGTGACCGAATCCCTGGCCAGCACCCGTGCACCTCCAAGAAGTGCTGTTGAAGCAGAAGCCTGGTGCCCATCCCAGCTCGGCCAGCACCCCACTAGGTGCCTGGACAGGTGCCTGAGCTCAGTTCCTTCATGTGAAATGAGAGGTCTGTCCATCAAGGCTGCTGGAGGACCACGGGCTTTGGTCTTGGGCTTTGCTATCAGATCAGCCCCCCATTCAAGGCTCAGTTTCACTACTTAACTGGCTGCTTGGGGCTCCCTGGTGGCTTAGACCATTAAGAATCTGCCTGCAGTGCAGGAGATGTGGGTTCATTCTGTGGGTCAGGAAGACCCCCTGGAGAAAGGGTATGGCTACCCACTCCAGTATTCTTGCCTAGAAAATTCCATGGACAGAGGGGCCTGGTGGGCCACAATCCATAGGGTCCCAAAGAGTAGGATACAACTGAGTGACTAACCACACAGGCACACACACACACGTACACACACACACACACACACACACACACACACAGAGGCTACATGACTTGAGGCAGTGAAGTGCACTCTCTGAGCATCAGGGACTCAGGCTTAAAATGGGAGCCAGGTCAGTATCCCTCTTACTCTTGTCGTCAAGATTAAACAGGATTTCTCACCCATCCTTCTCACAATATGTATTATGTGTCAGCTATGTACTAGGTGCTGGGAATAGCTTTGTGAGGATGCCAGCCTCAATGGGTAGATATTATAAATGTGTCATGTAGGCTGCTACCCTTAATGCCATAACCAAAGCCCCTGGCAACTCCCAGAAACATTCCATCACACGACTAGCCACTTAGGGCTAGTTGGATTGTTGCAGTTGTATTGAAAACATGTTTCCTGAACGAAAGGTGAGACCCAAGCAGAGGGCTGGTCAGCTCTTCCATCCAGCCTTACTCCCCAAACCCTGTCTCCCCTTCACCCAGAACAATGTTCCCAGTTAATATTCTCAAGAAGCAGTGATTATCCTTTCTTGACAACTAATGATAGTCATCAAAGCAAGGGTAAAGATGCTGTCATGTGCACCAGGCACTGTTCAAAGCCATTAAATAGTTCCTCATTTAATTTTTACCACCCTATTGGGTGAAGATATTATGGCTCCCATTTTACAGATGAGGAAATGAAGGTTTGGGAAAGTGAAATATCTTGCCCAATGTCACGTGGCTAGTAAATAGTGAGATCAGAATTGAGACCCAGATGGTCTAGAGTCCATACGCTTCTCTCTACCCTTAGACTATGAGCTGCCACCTGTGGGAACTCTGGCTCATTTTTGTCCCTCAGTGGATTTGTTGAAATTCCAAACAAACTCTTGTAGGAATCTCAACAGAGGGATTCTGTAAAGCTGCAGACGGCGGGGATAGACATGCTGGATGCTTCTTGGAGGCATCAGCAAAGCGCAGTTCCTGTGAGTGTCTGTGGTGTGTTAGCTCCCGTCGTACGCCTGGCCTTCGTTGACATGGTTGGTCATTCTGTGGACCAAGCCAAGCCTTGCTCAGCATTAGTGCATCACATTATTGACTCTCTCAGCCCTGCAGGGGCTGGAAGGGCTTCTTTTTCCACACAGAGTAATGCCTTGCAACATCCTGCTGCTCCAGGAACCTGATCAGTCAATGCAGTGGTTTTCAAAGTAGAACCCTAGGGTTCTGTGCAAAGATGCCTGAGGGGGGCACAGGTGATAAAGTGAGAGGAAGTCCTGGCCCTCTGTCCCGGCCACGTCCTGAATGGCATCTCTTTGATCTGTTTGGTATGTTGGGTTTGAATATGAGCTGTTTGGAAAATCACGTTTGTGGTGAATGAAACGAATTCATATTGAAACACACACTGGCATAGAATCCCTCTGTGCCCTCCTGCCTTCTGCAAGCCTGGAGAAAGCAGCCCTGATGGGTAAGTGACTTCTAGGATGCCTCCTGGATACAACTTCACGGCGAGCCCAGCCTCAGCGATAGTGACAGGGCCAGAGGGCATCCCTAAATGAGGCTCCCCTCCTGCATCCCTTCTTCTGTTTCAGGAGCTGTCTGCGGGGACGGGAGAGGTCCTTCTCTCCATCAGCTACCTCCCGGCTGCCAACCGCCTCCTAGTTGTGCTGATTAAGGCCAAGAACCTCCACTCTAACCAGTCCAAGGAGCTCCTGGGAAAGGGTGAGTGAGAGGGGAGAGCCAGGGACCCTCTAGGTATGTGCACGGAGGTGGCACCTGGGAGGCAGTGGGGCCGGGTGAGCAGGGACCTAGAAACATGAGTACATTTGTAGAGTCAGCTTCCGCTGTGTCCTCCACCCCAAGCTCACAAGCCAGTTCTTAAGGACACACTCACTGCCCTAAAGTCATGTCCATTAACTCCTGGGCCAGTCCTACCCGTTAGGGCCCAGGTGTCAGCTTCCTAGGGCTCCCACCTTGCAGATCCATCGTGAGAAGAAGAGCCTGGTCTGTGGGTCACAGGAAGCCTAGGATCAGACTGTAGACAGGGAATGGAGAATCTGGGCTGTAGGGGAAGCTTGGCCTCACTTTGTCACCCAGACCGGGCTAGACGGTCTTCTGGGCAGGTCCCTTCCGGGCAGGGATTTCCCTTCCCCAGTCTCAGATAGCCACCACTCTGCTCCCCACACTCACCCTAGACTCCTCTCTCTTCCCAGCCTTTGTCGACCTGCCATCCCCACAGCAGCTGGGTGTGGGTGACAGCAGAAGGCGTGTGGGCGCTCAGGCTGAGGAGGCGTCTCTGCCCCATATACCCAAATAAACATCTCTTCAATGCCCCGGAAGCCTTGGCTTTTCCCTCTGGATACTCCGGCACAGACCCCAAGGCTTAAGGACCCCTCTGGTCAGCCTCTGGTCAGAGCAGGAAAGAAAGCAGCACTGGTCAGCCATATGACACTTGGACCGGGAGCCAAGTGCTCAGAGCAGGATATAAATACATGGATATTTATAGCAGGAAACAAATTAAGAATTGCCTCTGCAGTCAGGACCTTTGGGCAAGAGACTTTTGACGAATGAAAAATCACCCGAGTTGGTCTGGCTGACAGATCCCTGAGCCAAGGTCAGAACTCAATGCCTTTGCCCCATCCCCTCTAGACAATTCTTTGCCTCCTGTTCTTTCTCTCTCTCTCTTTTATTTTTTTCAATTTTTATAGCTCCTGTCAGGACAATTACAGCTCAACACTTTATCTATCAAATATCTCTGTTGAAATAACAAACTAACCACCTGGGGGTGATAATTATAGCAATAAATATAGAGTAACAATTATCCTCACATTAGCTTTGGAAACCTTGACTGATGAAAACACAATCCCCGTCCAGAGCCTTGAGATGTTTTGTGAAAGCTTGTCTAGTAACCTGCTGCCTGATTTCCGGGTTGGGGGGGTTGGGAGCCAGGCAGCTCTATTGGGGTCAAGGCAGGCTGCCCTCACCCTCCACATGGGGAGGGATCCTCCAGTAAAACTTGCTAAAGAGCAAATGAGAAAAACTCCATCAACCATAGGAGACCTACTATCTTAGGAAGAGACAAAAATGTTTGGATGGAGAACTTGAGGGGATGAAGACACAGGTCTGGCTTAGCGTTCCTGGTCTGAGTTTAGAATCAAGCTGCAGGACGTCTGAACCGTCATCCCAGGCCTGGTTTGGTATGGGACAAGAAGGCACTCAGAGGGGCTCTTGAGAAAGGCTTCCTAGCGGTGCTTCAGTGTGACCCTGTCATGGGCCACCCAATGACCAGCCGTATGTACCGCGCTCTGGTCTGTTTTCCGTACTCCAGGCAGGAGGTTTTGCTGTATCCCCATGTTCAGACGGATGCCTGCCATAAGGTGGGCATGGAATCAGTGTTGAATAAATACATGGCCTGTGAGGTGGGGGGAAAGGGATGGTGGAGCAGAAGCCTCAGTGAGGATCTAGAGCCTGAGCCTGTCTCCATTCCCAAGAGGCGGCATCACCCCAGCTCCCCCCGCCCCAGACCCCAGAAGCTCACTCCTGGCCCCTCTGTCTCTTTCCCCCACCCCTCCCCAGATGTCTCTGTCAAGGTGACCTTAAAGCACCAGGCTCGGAAGCTGAAGAAGAAGCAGACGAAACGAGCCAAGCACAAGATCAACCCCGTGTGGAACGAGATGATCATGTTCGAGCTGCCGGATGACCTGCTGCGGGCCTCCAGCGTGGAGCTGGACGTGCTGGGCCTGGGCGCTGAGGGGCAGAGCTGCGTGCTTGGCCGCTGCAGCCTGGGCCTGCACGCCTCGGGCTCCGAGCGCAGCCACTGGGAGGAGATGCTGAAGAACCCGCGCCGGCAGATCGCCATGTGGCATCAGCTGCACCTCTAGGCAGCGTCCCGAGCCGCCGCCCTCCGGGGGCACAGTCTGCCCCACCCCACCCCACCACCCTCTGCCCCCTCCTCTTGTGCCCCATCCACATTCTGAGACCAGAAGACAGACGTGTGTGCAGAGACCAGGACCCTCTTCCTCTCCCATCACACTCCTGTTTCTTAAGAATAAGCAAGGAGGGAGACAGGACATGTGGGTCAGGAGGAACGCGTCTTTCTGATCTGTGTTATTGAAAGAGATGCTTATCAAATACGGTCCGTTTGCATGTTTTGCGGTGGGTGTCAGGCCAGATGCAGAGAAAGCTGAAATAGGGAAATCACAGATGCAAAATGTGGCTTTTAAAAAACAAGCATGTCAAAAAAGGATGACGGAAATGCTGTATCCTGGATCATCTCAAAAGAATTAGAGATGGTCAGGGCGGGATGGAAAATCAGCCAGCATGAAATCGTGCTACTGACCCAAGGCACTAACCCAGCAGTTCTCAAACAGTGTGTGAAGAATCACCAGCAGATTCCCGGACCCTGCTTTAGACATTTCAAATCCATCATCCTGGCTGGACCCCAGCAGCCTGCGTTTTTAGCAAGCACAGAGTGGTTTGGATGAAGAGGTTGGAGCACTGCACTTGGAGAAATCCCTTTCACAAAATCCCCAGCTCGGTTTCACAGTCCTCATCGGGCCACCGACTCCCTGAGACGGCCAGTGCCATCGCTGGACATTTCAACCACGGTGTGAAACTGAGGAGCCTCCATTTTTAATTTTAATCATTTGAATTCTTAATGTTCTCATCTGTGCTTTTTTGGATCCTGCTCTCGGACTGAATTTTGTGCTTTCTATTGAATAACTGTATTGTTTCATCTCCAAATCAGTTTACATTATACTTGGGGAGACCGTCCCTGACCAGGAGTAGGTGGGATTCCCCCATTAGTTATTGGGTCATGTCCACCAGCATCACCAAAGGGACCCTCTGAGTTAGACTCCTTCCTTCTCAGCCTACCAGCCACATGAGGAGGAATTCCATGTGGGGCACAGATTCACTTAGTCTGGGTCTGTGGAAGGGGAGGAGGATATGAGATCTTTTCAGGTGTGCTTCTGTTGCTGTGTGTTTAGGGTCTATCACTTTAACTAGCAAATAATCAGCAGCGAGGTTTCACATTGCTCCCTGATTATTCCCAATGGCTGCCCACATCATTAATTATAATATTATGAGCCTTGCTCCAGTGGATGTAATATCTGCCAGGGTACCAGTATTTCTGGGTTCTGTTGCGGACCATCCGTAAAAGCCTAATGATGTGGTGGCGTGGTCTCTGTGAATGGTGCGATAGATGAACTTGTGCTGCCACGCCAAAGGCACCCCTCGCTAGTAACAAACTCTGAGGCCACCAGCAGATCACTTTTAAGCTTCATGTTGGCAGCTGACTATCCCCGGCAAGCGCCAGACATTTCTAGGACCACGGACTCCGCATCTGGACTTTTTAACACTGACAGCTAAACTCTGGGCCTTCAGAGGTCACCCTGGGTCCCTGATCTAGAAAAGAATTCCTTTCCTTCAGTCCTGTAATAAATCAAGTCATTCTTGGTCTCTGCCTCAGAATTTGAACAGAGACATGTCATCTTTTGTCATCATTTTTCCTCTCTGGACAGCAGTAGGAAAGCATTTAGAGATAACTTCTGCTGATCCCTTGGAAAAACAGAAACAGTATCTCATCCTTCATAAATGAGATCTTTCACATAATTGGACATTTCTCCCATTAAGTCTGACCACCTCCTGCCAAGCCTTTTAGGCAAGGCGTGTGTCACTGACTTCCCACAACACGTCTTTGCGAGCCCACTCACCACTTTGGCTTCCTTTTTTTGGTTGGCTTGCCGAAACAGATCAAAGCATCCCCTGCCTAAGCTGACCAGTACTCAGTTCTTGGTGACAACTGCTGTTCTAATCCAGAAGAGTCTGGATCCTAGAATTAAAATCAGGAAAGGTGATACTTCCTTATGAGTCCATGCGCCTGCCTTACAGTCACACCAAAGGATGTCTGCAGTGAGCTCACGGGGCCCCTGATGCCAGAATATCAGCTCCACCAGAGTCATCTATCATGAGGCATTCATTTCTTTGGTGTCAAAGGTTTCGCTTTCCAGAATCCAAACTAAAAGGGTGTCCTTGAGTCAAATGTCTCTGCTTGACAGCCTAGGTGTCAGCCTTCATCTCACTAAACAGAAATAAGATGGGTTTCGCAGGTGGTTTTGCCTATTGTGTGCACTGGTGTATTCCAAGCACTTAGAAGAGAGTTGACTCATCGACCCTTAAGAAAAATTTGTTGAATGAATTAGTGAATGAAGCATGGGTAGGGGAGTAGGAACAAAAACATACATTTTTATCTAACTTGAATGCAAATCAGAGTCCTAGCTGAGTTCTCAATGGTAAGGTCATTAGAAACCTCAGCAGCTGGCCTAGAAATTCATAATGTTTATTACCGTTCACCTAATGACAGTTTATAGCTCACTATGTAAACAATTGGACTTCCCTGGTGGCTCAGATGGTAAAGAATCTGCCTGCAATGAAGAAGACCCAGTTCAATCCCTGGGTCAGGAAGATCCCCTGGAGAAGGGAATGGCAACCCACTCCAGTATTCTTGACTGGAGAATCCCTTGGACAGAGGAACCTGGTGGACTGCAGTCTGTGGGGTTGCAAAGAGTCAGACATGACTGAGTGACTTTCCCTTTACTTTTACTTTATGTAAATAATTAACATAGTGAGCTATAAGTATGAAGATATATAGATGAGAATATAAAAACTGTATTTCCCACCAAAACTCCATCTCAGTGAATTTTAAATTACCCAGAGATAACAGACTGGCAGATGAAAAAACTTCAGTAATCTTTGCATCCGCTTACCTTGTACCAGATCCTTTTGCAATTGACTATCAGATTAGAGTCTGTGTGAATGCATCTGATCTTTTCTTTAAAAGAAACACTTGGTCCTTTGCCAGGGAGCGTTTTCTAAGTGCGTGAAGCAGAGGTGAAAATAAAGTAAGAAACCATCTCCGACTGGGCTGTTGCCCACGAGGTGATCTGGCTTTGTCACAGATGTGGCGATGGGGTATAAAACTGGGAGTCTAATCTCATTCATCTTGCGACTCACTCCTTACATCAAGTCCTTATATATTTGTTGAGTGCCTATTAATCAAGACCTTGCACACGTCTGTCCATTTCAATTTGAGATATGACTCTTGGTGTAGATGGAGTGATGAATCTCCTCCAGTCGACGCTATGTAGAGAGCGCTAGATGGGAGAGCAGTCCTTTGGGGCAACTCCTTTGGGATAGAAAGGAGTCCTGGGCAGCAGGAGACTGCAGCCTACGCCAAACGGAGGTGAGGACCGCCGCAAAAGACCTAGTCCTTGTGATTTGTTTTTGCTGCCTGTGTTTCCTGTTGTCGATGCTGTGTCTGTTTTGCAATCATGAACCGAAGCACAAAAAGACGCATGAGATATTGTACTCATATGTCTGGTGTCATACTTTGGAGCAAAAAGCTTGCAGTGGTAAATAAATAACTTCTAACAGGGTCAGCTGCCTAGTGTGAGTGTGAGTGTATGTGTGTGTGTGTGTTTAAGTTCCTGTTTTTTAATACTCTGGACATGGATTTCCCTGGTAGTCCAGTAGTTATGAATCTGCTTCCTAATGAGCCTGCACACCACAGCTACTGAAGCCCACACACCTGGAACCCATGCTCCACACAAGAGACGTCACCACGGTGAGCAGCCCATGCGCAGCAATGAGAATCCGCGCAACTAGAGAAAGCCTGTGCACAGTGATGAGGACCTGTGCAGCCACAAGTAAACAAACAAATATTTTTTAAAAGATTAAGCATAAAAAACAAACCCTCAAAAAAATGCAGAAAAATAATCCAATAAACACACGTGAACTCCTGCCAAGTTTTATAAAACTTGACAAATAGAGTTGAAATCCCCTTAGCCTCTCACGCAGGACACCACCAACCTGAACTTGGGGTTTCTCACCCCAAACCTTTCTATTTTTTACTACATGTATGTGTAAACCTCATAGAGTAGTTTGTGTTTTTAATTTCAAATTGTATCACATTATTTTTCCTCCATGTTAAAATTTTGAGCTTTATCCATGCAGATTTATGTAGCTCTAGTTCCTTTACTTTTTGCTGCTGTGTTATTTTTCGTTGCATGAATATGCCACAATCCCATTCCCCTATTGCCGTATGTTTAGATATTTCTCTCTCTTTTTTATGTTGGAGGAACTGCTGCTGTGAACATTCTCAGGCATCAAAGGCCTCTTGGGGCTTTAACTTTATTCTTGAGAAGGAAAGGTGGAAACTGTTTCTCTAACATACCCCAAAGAAATACCCCCATCACTGGAAGAGTCAGGGCAGTGGCTGAGCGTTCACCTGTGCCCCAGGTGGTGGGCAGGGACAAGGGGACTTCCAGAGTCCTGTCACCTCAGGGCCTCCTCGTGGCTGCCATAGCCCTGCCTTCAGGAGGAAGAGGCTCAGGCATTAAGCCAGGGGAAGGGTCTGAATTTTCGGGTCAGTAGGAAATCAGGCAGGCTACGTGGAATTAAAACCAAAGGCTCTGAAAAAGGATGCCGCTGCTTAATCACTCGGTTGTGTCGGACTCTCTGTGGCCCCATAGACTGTAGCCTGCCAGGCTCCTATGACCATGGAATTTTCCAGGCAAGAATACTAAAGCAGATTGCCATTTTCTACTCCAGGGGATCTTCCTGGCCCAGGGATCGAATCCACGTCTCTTGCATCTCCGGCATTGGCAGGCATATTCTTTACCACGAGAGCCTCCTGGGAAGCCCTCTTAAAAACGATAAATGAGCCATAAAGAAAGGCTTCGCTTTCCACGTCTGTACATGTAATTCCCTATTTTATATTATATATATTTGTTATATTTAAATGACAGCCAGGATTTTTATTTCCGTATTAATATAGGAGACGTGGCTCTTATCCCATGTAGCCAAATATTGTGTAGACCGTGTTTCACAAGTAACTTTGAATGTGGCCCCTGATGTGCTCAGTCGCTCAGTCTTGTCTGACTCTTTGCAACCCCATGGTTTGTAGCTCCCCAGTCTCCTCTGTCCATGGAATTTTCCAGGCAAGAATACTGGAGTGGGTTGCCATTTCTTTCTCTGGGGAATCTTCCCAATCCAGGGATCGAACCCAAATGGCCTCTGAAGCCCAAAACTAGGATTTGAGAATCTGGATTTACCAAAAATAAAAATGAAAGAGGTAAGAAGTGTTTAGGAATGGTTTTACACTGGGCTTTCCACTGAGCCACCTTAAATAACAAACTCTGCTCCAGCTTATGAAATAAGTCTAGAGCACTGCATTTAGGAGCTGGGCAACCCAGCTGGTCTCTCTCACTGCCACCTTCATGGCTCTGGGTAAGTCACTTGCCTCTGGGCTTATGACCGCATCTATAAAATAAGTCTGGACAAAATGATCACTCTTCAAGATTTAATGTTTTGTGATTTGATAATGAAGACTTCTCATGTGTATCCTTGGCTTCCAATCTCATGTGTAAAATGAACTAAACCCACGTGAACAGGGACCTGCCTTCCCTGCCCTGGGCCAGGTTTTCTGACAGCCACTTGCTCTTCCAGACGGTATGTGATGTTACCTGAGGCTCTGAGTCATACTCTTCTCATTTGCTTAATTGCTAATGGAGCCAGTGGTGATTTTTTCACCCAAGAGTTTCTATTTTTTAGAGTCAGCTGGAAGCAACACCATTTCAAGAGCTCAGAACCCTAGCATCTGTTCTCTCTGCCACGCTGGGCTGATGCCTGGCAAGGATACAGCCATAGGATGTGGCTGTGGATGGATTTCGGGGATGGAGCATTTCTTGGTACCAGCCTTGGAGAACTGCCCCCTGTACCCATCCCTCATCTCCTACAGAGAAGCCAGGACAGGTAGTCCCTGGCAGGTCCCTCGGCATCATCCCGAAGCCAGAGATGGAGGCAGGTGCCTACCTGGGAGGAGGCAGGAAGGAGCCAGACTTCGGACTGGATGTCAAATGTTGTCATAGAAAGCAGTCTAGTAGTGGCTCATCCTCAACTGGGTGAAGTCTCTTCTCAAGGCAGACTAGGCTGGAGCCTGGCTTCCCATCACAGGTTCCCAACGCTCTCCCTTGGTGTCTCAGGACAAGTGGATGATGGCAGAAATCCTGTTTTAGAAACTCAGGAATTCAAACCAGGAACAAGCCAGGAGAAACCTGGTTTTCCCACCAAAAACAAATCAACCCTCTTTGTGGTCTCTTTGCCCTCAAGGGTCAGGTGAATTGAGCTGTCGACCAGAAGAGGGTGCCCTGAAATTGTCTCCCCAGGCTGAGAAGGAAAAGAGGGTCGAGGCAGAGGTTGCCACTCGAGCTGTGAGATAGGCACTGGTGGCTCTGTATTGAAAAGTAACAGGCAATCCCTCAGCCAAGCTAGGCCCTGGAATTCTAGGTGAAAAAAGGGAAACCTAGGCTTCCTAGCATCTACTTCATCCTGATGTGAGAGGTAACAGTAATGATGATAATGACCCTGGTCATCATGCTGTAAGGCTCTGCTCTGTGCTGAGCACTGGAGGTGCAGACTCAGATAAGTGGCTTGTCCAAGGTCTCACAGCTTGTAAGAGGCAGAGCGGGAAATTTGAAGCTGGTACCACTAAAACTAGGACAATCCTAGACAGCATACTAGAAAGCAGAGACATCACTTTGCCAACCAAGTTCCACATAGTCAAAGCTATAGCTTTTTCAGTAGTCAGGTATGGATGCGACAGTTGGACCGTAATGAAGGCTGAGGGCAAAAGAACTGAAGCTTTTGAATTATGGTGTTGATGACTCTTGAGAGTCCCTTGGACTGCAGGGAGAGCAAACCAGTCCATCCTAAAGGAAATCAACCCTGAATATTAATTGGAAGGACTGATGCTGAAGTTGAAGCTCCAGTCTTTTGGCCACATGATGGAAAGAGCCAGCTCATCAAAAAAGACCCTGACACTGGGAAAGATTGAGGGCACGAAGAGAAGGGAGCGACAGAGGATAAGATTGTTGGGTAGCATCACTGACTCAATGTACATGAATTTGAACAAACTCTGGGAGACTGCAAAGGACAGGGAAGCCTGGTGTGCTGCAGTCCAAGGGGTCACAGAGAATCAGACATAACTCGGCAGCTGAACCACAACACTGCTCTAACCCTGAAGTCCAGGCTGTGGTTTAGAGCCAGTGACCAGAGTCTTCACTGGGAAGGTAACAGAGGCACAGGCAGTCATTTAAAGAGGCCATCTGAAACCACGAACTCCGTCAATTGCCATGCTGGAAGGAACTGGAAAGATTCTCTTCCCTAAGAGAACCTGGGAGCACCTGCCTGAGGGCGGTGGGACATTATCCAAAGGACAAGTGCAAGTTGGAGTGGAAGAGAACTCAAGTCAGCACCTCGGGCACCACCTCAGCTTTGCAGAGAAAGAGCCGGGTCGCAGCCAGATGTTGCCAGGGGTCCGGGGCAGGGGTCCCCTAGTCAAGCGAGGAAACCAAGACAGAGACAGGCAAAGTGCAAGCATCTGAGGTCTCTACTGTGACCAGCACAGCATTGCTGGGACTGCACTTTCATCATGCGAGTGAACTTTACACTCATTCATTCATCCCTTCAGTAAACATGGATTCAATTTAGTTCAGTCACTGAGTCGTGTCCAACTCTTCGCGACCTCATGGACTGCAGCATGCCAGGCCTCCCTGTCCATCACCAACTCCTGGAGCTTGCTCAAACTCTTGTCCATCGAGTCGGTGATGCCATCCAACTGTCTCATCCTCTGTCGTCCCCTTCTGTCCTACCTTCAATGTTTCCCAGAGTCAGGGTCTTTCCCAGTGAGTCAGTTCTTTGCATCAGGTGGCCAAAGTATTGGAGCTTCTGAACACTGATTAGGTGCTTATTATGTGAGGATGGGATAGCAACTGTACACAGTGGTATTAAAAAGTCTCAACTTTTCTATTGTGGACTTTACTGTCTAAAGGAGGAAGACCAGACATGGAACACAAACACATGCACACAAATGTCAGTTACATAGTTGCAAACTGGAGATAAGAGTTAGGAATGAAAATATCTGGAGCAAAGATGAATAGTGCCTCAAGGGTGGCTATTTAGAGGGCGTGGTCAGGAAAGACTCCCTGAAAAGGAGACATCTTATCCGACACTTAAAAGATGAAGAGAGCTCAGCCAGGCAACTGTCCTGGGGAAAACCATCTCAGACAGAGGGCACAGTGAGCCTGGAGGTCCTGCAATGGAAGGGAGCCCCGTGAGCTGAGGCCAGGGAGCACGGGCAGAGGAGGATCCAGGAGGCTGGGAGGCTGGCAGGGGCTGGACCACCAGACTGATGGGCTGTGATCAGGACTTTGGATTGAACTCTAAGAGCGATGGAAAACTTTTAGAGTGTCCTAAACACACACCTGGATCTGTGTTTTCAGAGGGTCACTGTAGAAACGTTCACATAGCAATGGGTCTTCAGGCCAGTACCCTAAGTCTTCTCTCTGGGGTGAACTCAACTTGCCTTTTGAACCTTGGAGAGGGAAGCTGGGGGCAACTGTGGAGAGGGAGGAGAGGAAGTGGACTGGACCTCCCCGCTTGCCACATCCTCCAAGCCTTGTTTTGGGGAGACCCAGCTCATGGCCAATGGAACCTTCATCTTTCCCTTGCCTCCCAGCTGCAAATGTAGGTCAGATCCGATGGCCAGCAGTGGGGTGGGGCCAACCCCAGTTCACCTGGGCTGGTGAGACGTGGAGAGCTGTACCCCTTTGCTCTTTCTGCCCTCTGCCCTCTGCCCTCTGCCCTGGGAAAAGAAGAGAACCGAACATTCTGCAGAGACTGTGAGTCTTCACGGAATGACAGGAAGCTCTGAGTGACCCAGGGGCTGGGAGGGAGACAGGCTGGGGGGACGATGGCAGGCACTGAAGCAGGCAGAGGTTCAGAAAGAGGAGAGGGACGGCCCATGACCGGAAGCTGGGCTGGGGTGGGCAGGAGCTGAGAGGAGGGCTCAGCGCCTGGGAGGAAACACTACAACCACTTTTCTACATTTTTCTCCAATGTATCCCCATCTGCTTTCTAAGAGAATTTGGGCAAAACATCACTTATCACCCACCCCCGTACCATTGCCATTAGCAAACTGTTGGGAAGGACCCTCCCTGGGGAGGGAGTCTGCCAGTGGAGAATCATGCAGGTAGTTGGATGGAGAATTAGAACACTGTTCATCCAAGATCTCCTGCAGGAGGGCACAGCAACCCACTCCAGTATTCTTGCCTGGAGAATCCCATGGACAAAGGAGATTGGTGGGCTGTGGTCCACAGGGTTGCACACGACTGAAGTGACTTGGCTTGCCTGCCTCATTTGAAATAGCTCTGAGAATTTTGTGGGGTAAGTGTGTGTGGGGGCGAGAGGTTTATTTTAAACGGTTTTGGTGACAGCTCTTTTTGGCCAGATGAGTGGGTGAGGCGTGTAGGTTACCAGCTGGAAGTGGCCTCGAACAGCGGAAAAGTAAGAACAGCAGGAAAAGGACTTAGAAGGCCTCTTCCAGTCGCTCTGAACAGGAAGCAGGCAGGCAATCTCCCCTGACACTCAAGTGTGGGACTTATTCTGAATCACCCTGGGCACAGCTTGGGAGGAGGACAAGAAGGCAGAGATCTGACCTCGGTGAGTAAATTTAAATGCTTTTATTAACAATCTTCTTACATTACAAGGATAATATGACAAAAGGAAAGTTTCTGCGTACATATTATGATAAACCAACATAGCTCTATTTGTATCCAGTGTTCTAGGTCCCGTCACACAGGTACTATAAAGCGTAGTCTGCAAAATAATAACATCGAGGGTTTTTCTTAAGAAAGAAAGTATTAACATATTAATATGTATGTGATAATAGACTCCTAGGTATTTCCCCCCACCCCCACTTTATTTTCCTCTGTGATTGAAATGAAACGGTTCAGCAGCGTGGGGGTGGAGAGAAGGAGAGAGACGACGGGGCTGAAATAGACGGAATCTGACTGCTGGCTCTTCCAGAGAGACAAAAGTGAAGAAAACTGAGAGTGCCCCGAGGGCGGCCTGGCCCTTGTCTGTTTGGAGCAGTGTAGTGGCCAGCCGCCCTCCTCTGGATGGAGGGCCCGGCGCCCTTGATGCCCCGAGGATGCTCTCTCTCTGAGGTACAGTGCATTGTGGGATGGCTACCCGAGGATGCCCATCCCCTGGCCACGGGTCTGACTCCCCCGCAGAGGGAGGAAGGCTCGGGCCGGGCCTGGTCTCTCTTGAGCCAGGCACTGGAGGGTGTTCAGAGACCCGGTTGGCAGCTAGCGGTGGCTCAAGGAGACCAGGGTGGACGTGGAGTGGAGAAGAGGTGGGCATTGGCAGAACAGACACCCCCCGCCCCAGACTGTGGGAATGGAGGGCTCTGCTGGAGACTGAGGTACGTTGGTAAATGGTATGGAAGTGTAGGACGGAGGTCAGAGGAGGCTCGGAGATGGGAGACGAGCCAAAAAGGCAGAGGCTGGCCTAGAGGGCAGAGGAGGTGGCTGCCCTCTGTCTCCATCCTCTGTGGCCCCATCGGCCCCTCCTCCTCTACCTCCCCGGCCGGGAAAGAAACAATCTAGAGAAACCTGGAAGTGAAATGGATTTCTGATCCCGTCAGGGCTGCATCGGCCCTTCGTCACCTTGGGCCCCCAGACAGCCTGGCCATCCAGGAGCGGGGGCGGGGCCAAGCCCAGGGAGGCGCCCTCCCCGCGGAGGTGGATGAGCTTGGATGAGCTTGGGGCGTCTGGCTCAGCCTCTGCCTCGAGCCACAGACTCAGAACAGTGTACGTGACCTAGACCTGCCTGTTGCGGTGGCGCCGGTGGGGCCAGGGGTCACTGGGCACAGGAGAGGGGTGGGGGGCGCTGTCCTGAGTGCAGCGAGCAGCAGCAGCAGCTGTGAAAAGTGGGCTGGGCCAAAGCCCCGCTTCTGAACTTGAGTTGCCACTGAATTTATGAGTGTGCGGGTATGTCTCTCTCACCCATTCCCATTGGCTGATACCCCCCTGCCCTGGCCAGAAAGCCTCTGGATGGTGGGCAGCGCTGACTGGCGATGCTGCCCTGGCAGGTGATGAGAGAGTGGGTGAGGGAGGCCAGGACGGCTGTACTTCAGAGGCTTGGCCTCCAGGGCGGGTGGGGGGGGGGGGCAGCAAAAAGCATCGGAAGCGGGGAGGTGGGGGCGGCGGCATCTCTCCTGGACCTGTCTCGGTCCAATTTGCACCTTTCCTATTGCCACCAATGCTGTTCGTTCCTGTGAGCGGGAGGGTATGGGGGGAAATTGTGCAGTGTCCCTCTCCCAGGGGGTCAGAGACCACATCCTACCTCCAGGCAGCAGGGACCACCCAAGCGGAGGCTTGTTGGGGGGCAAAGGGGACACTTCTGGAGGGAGCCCAGCAGGTAAGGATCTCCTTTCGACCTCAGACTAAGCCTGCGTGTGGGAAAGGAGAAAAAAAGTGCATGGAGAGGGCCAGGGCCTGGCTATTCTCCTCTCCAACACTCTGGGTAGGAGGCCCCGATCCCAGCAAACCCTGCCTGGTCAGCTGCCCTGGGCTGATCCCAGCAAACCCTGCCTGGTCAGCTGCCCCGGGCTCCCCTGCAAAGGCTCCATGTCCTCCCTCCTCTCACAACACAGCGACAGGCTTTCCCGCTGCTCTCCCAGCTCTCTATAGACTCTATTTTTTATATCTATTTAAAACATAGAAATGTATAAATATATAGGATATTATTTATAGATATATAGACGTGATTTCATCTCTTACTCTGTGTGTATACGTACTGCATATGTCCATATATACAATATATACGCTGTAGCATTTGTATTATACACTGCACATACCCCTGCTTCCATGCACTCTCCTAGGGAGACTGGATTGCATAGGTATTTCCAGGGCGATACCACTTGAAGGAATGGGGTAGGGGTGGGGAGGGCCAGATGAAAGAGAAGGGCCGTACCATTTTTCCTCCCGAAAGGGCACTTTTTCTCCCTCTGGCTAACACACAAAGATCACTTCAAAGGTTTCTTAAAATATCACAGCTCCAGACGCTCAGTTAAAGCACCTGGTCCACAGAAGAGAGAGGCCTTCCTCCAAGCAGGAGAAGGGCCCTGCGAATCTCTGGACACAATCTTCCCTCCTCCAGACTGGAGGAGGAAGCCACCTAGAAGCCATGACCCAGCACCACCTCCCTGGGGAGGCCGGCGTGGGAAATGGGACTGTCCCAAGCTCACCTGCCTTGTGAACATGCCTTTCTCATCTAAGGAGGCCTGGCCTCCCTGCTTTGGCTGTCCCAGGCTGGCCTGCTGCTTGAAAGGGCGAGGGGGTATGAGGGCCAGAGCCTTCTGTCCAAACTGGGTGTAAGGACCAAGAAAGAACACGAATTCTACTTGGAAATCAGACCGGAAGCCACAACGAGCTCTAGATACAGAATTCCTGTTCCTATAGGCAAAAAAACAAAGAGGAAGGAATTGAGAAGTTCTGTTTCAACCTCCAAGCCACTTTCTGGACCCCAAGAGGCGCCAGGTAAACAGCCAAAATAGCCCCCACTCCACAGCCCAGGCTGGGCCAAGTCTGGTCCACTTCAGCCTCTCCATGATCATTTTCAGCACTCTACACGCTTTTGCTTATTTTCTCCTCCTTAGCAATGCTTAAAAACAAATTGAAAATATTTAAACATCACCTTAAATAATTACAAGGTCCTTTCTCCAAGTCAAAGGGGCAACAGAAGCAAGTCAAGGAGAGGGGGCTCAGCAAGACAACTCAACATGGAAACACTAGGCGGGGGCCAGGATGGAGACCTCCAACCGCCCTAGGTTCAGGGCTCAGCACCGAACGCAACTATCCAGGGATCCAGGAGACAGAGCCGCCGCTCATCCTTTAGTGCGGATGAGGAAACGAGGCTCTGCCCAGCACTGGATGTGCCCAGCGGCCATCCAAGAAGAAACAAACAAAAGAAGCTGGTGTTGTGGATGCCCAGACTGTCATACCCAACCAGGCAGGTGAAACTTGAAAATTAGGAAATGGCAAGAGTTGCAGACAGGGCTGGGCTGCCTCACGTTTCACAGACGGATACAAGATGGCAATGGGTCTTTTTGTTTTTTCCCTCCATTGAGAAAAAGCAGACCATTTTGAATCACAAGGGTTTCTGGCTCCCAAACTCTGCGATGTATCTGCTTGGCACCATGGGCCACAAACCTGATCTCATTTCCCACCCGTTCCATGAACCAAAGAAAATCACTAATTGGTCAACCCAATGAGGACAAGCTCGGCTCCAGACACATGAACATTTTTTCCTAAGTCAATTGTTGTCACTCCTAAGCCAGGGGTTGAGTGGAAGGGCTCTGTCTCTTGTCCATCAGCATGCAAGGATCACCTGGCCACAGCTTTTTATACTCATTGACGACAGGTTAGACTGCCCAAGCGTGTGGGCAGACCCCAAGAGTCCCCACACCCGAGTCCTTCTCAGAGGCAGAGTGGAAACGCCTGGGATGAAAACCATGGGTAATTGCATGCAGCATTCACAGGATAGAAACACTGGAACTTCTGAGGGTAAAGACTCTGTGTCAATTGTAGTGGTGTGTCACCCAAATTGCTCCCTGTCCCCAGGCAAAGTGGCCTTCAGACTGCCATGAGCACCTGGAGTGTTCGAGATGCCTTCCCAAATTTAAGGAATCCCCAAGAGAGCCCACCCTCTCCGAGTCTGGAGCCTGGCTGGGCAGGCGACGGCTCGAAGCCTAGTGCTGCTAGCAGCCATCTACACTGGCCCAGAGGCAGGTGGCCGGCTCCTGCTCCTCTGCCATGATAAGGTAGACACTGGCATTGGCCCAAAGGATTCTTTCTCCTCCAGATAAAAATTCGAGCTGATTTTGGCCATGGCCTCCTGAGAGGAAAGAGTTGTGGTCCTGTCACGGTACTCAGGCAGTCTTTCCTCCTGGGTTTCTAGTGAGTGGTGGTCTAGGGGATGACTCCCTGTCTCCTGATGTAGTGGGTGGGGAGGTGCAGAGGTGGGCAGGGGGAGGCGTAAGGCATCTATTGACTAGAAGAAAGGATTCCGACTACTGTTTCTGATCCCTATGAAGGCCCACCTTGCCAGTCATCTCTGCCCGCCCTCGACCCATCTTGGTCCGTGTGATGTCCAGAGGGGGCTCTCCCGCAGACCCCGTGGATTGGGTGGGTGGTGGAGAGGAAGTCGAGGAGGGAAAGGTGGACCCTTGTGCTTTGCACTTGACCACAGATACTGACCCTGATGGGACAAGGGGGATGGTGGGAGAAGACATCGGCTTAAAGTGACGCGCACGAGGCTGGGAATTTCAAAGCTGGAGAAAGGGCTTTGGGTCTTTCCTTGCAAGTTCCTGCTAACTCTCTCCTTGTTCAGAGGAGGTGGGAAAGCGTGTGAGAATGGGGAGGGGCGGTGAGGGGTGACTGTCACCGGGCAGGGGTGCATTGATTTGTTGAAGAAGGCAGCATATGAGGCCTGGCAGTGGGACAGTCGGAGAAAACCAGTTGTTTTTTTTTTGTTTGTTTGTTTTTAACATGCTACATCACTGTTGAAAACAAAAAAGTTTCAAAAATAATATATAATATATATAATATATTTATATAATGAAAAGCTATTGACTAGCAGCAATGATTCTAAAGTTATCATAGCACCAAGACCATGGGGGTGGGGGGAGGGGGTCTGTAGGGGGTGAAGGTCTGGCAGGACAAGGAAGAGGGGGTGACGTGTTCAGTGTCGCTGACAGTTCCACTCGGGCCCTCATCGGTGGCATGAGGCCTCAGAAACAAGATAAACCAAGAAGGGAGGAAGCCACCACAGTTTTCTAATGTCTGAGCCGAGCAGGTTGGGGACACTGGGGCCTTGCCTGTGGCCAGATCATCCCATCCTTTGCCCATCCTCTGCCAAATGAGAGGTGTGGCTCATGACAGACTATAGACAATGCAGGTCTTCCTCCCTTCCCCCAAATTTAACCTGTATCCACAATGTAGGACCTCTGCAGATCAGATGTGCATACATCAGATGTGGAAACACGGACAGAAGTTTTTAACAGCTTACGCACATTTGTTTAAAAAAACTCCCTTGCGAGGTATACTGGTAATTAAATGAACAAAAGAGCATTGATCAAGACTCCTCTAGATGAAACCACTACTTGCCTCAGGGAGTAGGCAAGTGGCTATTTCTAAAGCTTATATCTCAGCTGTGTGTGTGTGTGTGTGTGTGTGTGTGTGTGTGTGTAGGCTGATGCCTTGAGAGTCCTGTCTGACTTCTTGTTTATTCCTTTCTTTGAGGACATCTCTACCCTGTTCAAAAAAGGAAGCGTTTGCAGGCATAGACGCATTCCCCACTTTTCCACTACCTTCCTGCCAGGCTGCAGGGCTTGTCATCAGCCTTATTGCAAAGGAAGGACCCGATCTCTAGAGATTCTCATCAGAGTTATATATAACCCAGGGCACAACTTGCATTGACATCTCCTGCCACTGAACGCTAGCAGGCATTGCTCGATTATTAAAGGAAAAAATAATATACCCCCCCAAACACATTATATGATTATAAAGACAGAGTATAAATAATTCATGTAAATTGAATACATACTTTTCACTTTACGTGTTTTTAGCCAAAAGTCGCTGCCCTGCTGGGGTCTGGACTTCTTGGCTCTGCATTTCCCCCCACATTCCCTGGATCTGAATGGAATTCTGTTATGGTCTCCCACACCAGGTAAAAAATAGGAATGCAAAGGGCTCACATCCTCCCTTTTCCCCAGGATTTCAAGCTCCATTGTGAGGCAATTTTGCCTTCAGTATAACAGGTAAAATGTTTAGGATCCGGGGGACTGGAAGGAGGGAATCAACAGCCCAGGAACGGGAGAGGTGACATAGGTAGGGGGACTGGCGGGTGTCACAGTCTGCCGGACATTTCTTATTCAGAGACAGTGAAGGAACACTCATCAGGGAATGAATGAAAACCTCTCAAGCTGGGTGGGAGGGGGAAAAAGTCGAACACCCTGATCCGGATACACAGCTCACCCTATCCAAAAACCAGAGGTCTGATTCTGCCGGACCAACGTGTCAGCCAAGAGATCTCCCTCGTAAAACCAACAAGAAAAAAAAAAAAAAGCAAGAACATACACCCAAACCCAAACCCCTCAACCCCCAAACAAGAACATAAACAAAATGAGCTACCTAAAGGCGATGACAGACCCGTCATTTTAGCTTATGCGAGTTGGTTGACAGTCAGGTGGGAGCCCGTGTAGCCCCATCACATGCTTCTGTGAGTGAAAATGAGTTTCCACATGTGTTACAGCTGCCAAATTTTGTAGACAAGAGTCAGTTTCCGACATTATTCCAATCTGAAAACTCCCAGTAGCTTCTGGTGGACGTGTCACCTTGGTTTTTAAAATTTTTTTCAGTGTGGGTTTTATAGATATATATATATAATATAATATATATTTATATAATATATCAAAGCTTATGAGTATAGATTAAAAAAATATTCAACAGCTTAGTGAACTCTGCAACGCCAGCTTCCTAAATATCTGGATAAAACTCTGACCCGTGGTCCACAGTCTGCAGCACCGGCTTCTGCTCCAGGGCAGACATCCTGCTGAGGACCTCAGCCGACAGTGCGTAGCTATTGCCAGACTTCTCCTCGAACCAGCTGTCCAGAGCTCGCTTGGCATCGAAGTTGGCGATCGGAGGGCCGTTGACAGCAATGGTCAACAGGTCGCTGAGCTGCTCCAGAGTCAGGCGGGTGCGGTGGTTTTTGCGAACTCGCTGCAGGGCATTTCGGCCTTTCTCGCAGCAAGCCGTGGAGGTGGGGAGGACTTTGAGGACCTGGATGATCTTGTTCAAGAGAGGAAACCGCTGCTTATACTTGCAAATGTGGCCGATCAGGTCTTTGAAGCCGTTTTTGGTGTAGTAATCAGCCTTGAGTTCCCGCCACTCCATCAGCAGACTGCCCCGGGGGTCCAGCCCTTCCCTGCAGACATCCCTGGAGAAAGTGGGGATGGCCTCCAGGTGATCAAAGATCTGAACCATGTCCTCCTTGCCATAGCTCAGGAGCTCGTCGCTGTTCCGGGGCCAGGCGGCCAGGTCGAACACCTGGCAGGCCTTCACGAAGATCCGGCTGCGGGAATCGAACCTCTGAGCTAGGATCACTTGGGTCTTCTGGCAGATCTTCTCCCGGATGGACTGGAACTTGGCTTCAGCCACTCTGAGGTTCTTCATGGCGATCCCGTTGAAGCTCTCCCTGAAGTTCTCCTCAAACTCCTGCAGATATTCCCCGGGGGAGTCGGCCAGCCGGCTGATCTCCTGGATGGCCTCCTCTATCTTGTCGTCCACCTGGGACACCAGGAGGTATTCGCCCTGGAAGACGTAGGCCAGGCGCGAGAGCACTGCGATCACGTCCAGAAGGAAGTAGATGAGCTTGATGGACTGGTAGTCCATGAGGAACTGCAGCAGAGCCAGGGCAATGGCCGAGGCGTCTGCCCGCTGGGTCTGGCTGCTGACGTCCTTGAGGTGGGCTACCACCTCCAGGTAGTCCTTGATGAGGGCATTGAGGACGTTCTGCTCACCAATGATCCACCGCACGGCCCGGATGTCCCCCAGGAACTCGGTCTCCTCGCACAGGGTGGATGCCGTGGACCGCAGCTCGCACATAAGGCGCGGCGAATAGCGGTAGAAACTGAGCAACTGCTTCAGGTTGTTCTCCAGCTCCTCCAAGCAGGGGAGCTCCTTCCCGCTGATGGCATCCAAGATCTCTAGGTGGGGCCGGTGCACCATGAAGGGCAGGCACAGCAGCCAGGGCAGTGTCTTGCGGATCGTCATGAACATACTGGCCCGTAGGCTGGCTGTGACGTTGGCCCCATCGATGCTCAAGCCAACGGTGGGCTTCTCGTCCTGCAAGCGGATGCCCAAGGTGGAAAAGGCCCGGTCCAGCGCCTGCAGATAGCTCTCTGTGCTGGAGAAGCCCAGCTCCTGCAGGGACAGGAACTCCGTGGCCGGGGGCCCGTCGTTGCTGGTGTACTGGACGTAGACCGCCACCGTATCGGCCAGCAGGTCATCGCTCTGCCCATCCAAGATGATGCTGAGGCATGGCGATTGGCGGATGCGCTCCACCAGGTCTTCGCGCAGTGCCCGGGCGATGTGATGGATGAGGATCTGGCAGTCTCCCTCGTTCATGTACTGGTCCACCACCTTGAGCTCGCATTTCCGCAGCAGTTCGGCCAGCGGCCGGAAGTCCAGGTAGGCCCGGCCCTCCAGGGCCAGGTGGTAGGCGGTGTTGAAGAGCAGGGTCATGTTGCGACACATCTCCTCTGTCTTCTCGGGGTGCATGCGGAGCTTGTAGAGCTGCAGGCACTTCTTGTGCAGATTGCTCTGGCTGTGCAGCTTGATGGTGTGAATCTTGAACTGCTTGGAGCCGACGATGAAGGCGGAGGTGCGAGAGGACTGCACCGTGTACTGGCGGCAGACGTGACACCACATCTCATTGAGGGTCGGGGAGTACCGCAGGAACCAGAACTTCTTCAGCCACTCCTGCTTGAAGCGCCGGATCCGGCGCCCGGTGGCTGAGGACAGCTTGGAGGGCTCGTCGGTGGCCGTCATAATATCGTTGGAGACAGACTCGTCTGCCGAATCGACCTCTTGGTCTTCATCCTCCATGATGGCCGGGCCGGAGACCATGCTCTCTGAGGCTGGAAGACAAATGGGAAAGGAACCCGTTACATCTGCTGGGAAGGAAAACAAAACAAAACAAAAACACACGGATGTTTCTAAAATGAAGGAAATAAGGTCCAGAATGCAAGTGTCAGATTCTGTGAAACAGAAACCCACCCCTTCGACAGACTGAATTCCAGCCTGGAATCCATTTATAAGCATCCTTGTCATCCACACATGTCTCATCGTCTTTGTCAATTAGCCCCGGTGGCCACCACCACGCTCCAGGCTGCCTGCCCTCACCCTCCACGAGCATGAGCTCAAGGAACATAAATGTCCTGTATCCACCAAAGAGGGCAACTGGGAGAGCCAAGCCCATGGAGGAACAGAGCATGCCCCAGCTTTCACGGCGGTACTGCGAGGACGGGGGACTCGTGTGTCCCACCACCACTGTGCCCTCAAATGAAAGCAGCCGGGGCGATCGGAATGCAGTTAAGACACAAGGGTGGGATGATATGGGAGAATGGCATTGAAACATGTTAATTATCATATGTCTAATCAATAGCTGGCCCAGGATTGATGCTTGGGACTGGTGCAATGAGATTTCCTGGGGGGAGGGAGGAGGGAGGGGGGTTCTGGAGGGGGAGCATATGTAAACCCATGGTGATATCATGTCATTGTTTGGCAAAACTAATTAAATATATATATATATATAAATGAATGCAAAAAAATAAAATAAAATTGAAAATATTACTCCAAAAAAAAAAAAAGACACAGGCTTGGAAGAGCTGAACCACCTCATTCTGAGCTAAGGGGTGTGGTTAAAAAGGAAGCGCTGTGTAAATCTCCAGTTCAGCTGTGTAGTGAGAAACTCTCCTCATGGTTGAACAACCCTAAAAGATCCAGGCAGCCAAGAGAAACGGGCAAAGGGAGGCCGTTGCACTGTATTCCCATCAGGAAGAGCGGGGGCTCTCCCCCATGGGGACACCCTGCCTGGGACCTGGGAGAGAAAAGATTGAGTTTAGAAGTTGGGCTTCAGGGTAAGACACCGGAGAAAGACCACGGGTCAAGAACACAGCACACACTCCCTCCTGCAGCGGAATTGCCTTTATTGATGAGGAGGATACAAGGGCAAGACACGAAGCCCCCACAGGAGCTGTAAGGCGGCCTGTCGGAGGCAGCTGAGGGCGGAGACTGTGACCGGTGACCACCTCTGAGTTCCCGGGTCTCTCCCTGATGGTGGCACCCCCAGGGAGCACCTGGCCCCCCTCCATACTGTCCACCGCACGCTCCTCCCTCGGACAACAATTCCATCCACACCAACTTACCTGCGGGGTCTGAGAACTCGGGGAGCTCCAGTACCTGCGCTGGCAAGGTGGGGGGCTCAGGAAGCGTGCCAGACTTAAGCATGTCTAGTTCAGCCTGGAGTTCCCGGACCTTCTTCTTTAGGCGAATACAGTTAGGGCAAAAGGAGGTGGTGGGCAGCTCGGGAGGGTCGGACGCAAGGGAGGCCTCGGCGGGACTGTCGGCCTTGAACGATGAAGGCTCCTCCTCTTCGTCCTCCAGTGGGCCTCCCTCCTTGGAAGCCGCTTGGGGGATCTTCCAGTCCCCGTCCCCCTGGGTCCGACTGACACTCTGCACGTTGTGCGACATCGTCATCGCACACGGACCGTAGGCATCATTCTGGTACTTGGGGACCTTCCTGATGACTAGTGAAGTGCTCAGTGCCAGCTGGTGGGCTTCCACCTTGGCGGATTCCAGCGAGGCCTCCAACACATCCTTGAATATGAGGTCAATTTTCTTCTTCTTGGCCTGGGGGTGCACATCCCCCTCATCAAAGCCACGTTTGTAGGGACTTTTGCCCTGTCTCAACACGGGGAGCTGAAGGGGACCCTTCAGGTCTTCTGAGTTATCCAGAACCTGCTCAGACTTCTCCTTCTGCAACCTCTTCTCTCCTAGGAAGGAAAACCAGGGTGTGAGGAAGTGGGGAAAAGCCCCAAAGAGGAGAAACCAACAGAAAACAAGTGCTCCTGTCAGGAAGTCACTTGACACATCCCTCTGGGTCTGGCCTTGTGGAGCAGGTGTAGCAAAAAGGGGGGCACATAACTCAGTGAAGAATCCGGCTAACCTAACATATGGTTGGGGAGTTCACCAAGGTCTTTGACATCATTTACATGACAGAAAGAAATAGAAATGGATGACGGGGTCTGGAGTCAAAGGACCCCCAAAAGTGGCAAGAACTCCTTTTAAAGAGGCAGTTTCAATGTAGCCTTATGTATAGAAAAGTGAAAGTGAAAGTCGCTCAGTGGTGTCTTACTCTTAGCGACCCCATGGACTATAGAGTTCACGGGATTCTCCAGGCCAGAATACTGGAGTGAGTAAGCCGTTCCCTTCTCCAGGGGATCTTCCCAACCCAAAGATCAAACCCAGGTATGTTTATAAAGTTGAGCAAATGCTGTAGGCGTAGGGAGTTGAAAGTTAAGGAACTCGCCATCCTGTCTCCCTAAAAGAGGATATCCCACGTGATAAGCTGAGTAGGTGGTAACATAGCTCAGCTAAGTGCACAAGGAGCCCTCATGCCTCCAGGCTTCCCCTCCAGTCTCAGCAATTGGAAGATGGTTACTTCCATTTGATAGTGTGTTAATTGCTCAGTCATGTCTGACTCTTTGAGATCCTATGGACTGCAGTCTGCCAGGCTCCTCTGTCCATGGAATTCTCCAGGCAAGAATACTCGAGTGGGTTATCATTTCCTTCTCCAGGGATCTTCCTGATCCAGGGATCAAATCCCTATCTCTCGCATTACAGGCAGATTCTTTGCCGTCTGAGCCACCAGGGAAGCCCAACTTGGTAAAAGGTACACAAGGCATCGAGTCCCACTTCTTTCTCCTCCCTGACTCTCGACTCTCGGGAGACAGCTCCCTTAGGGCAAAGTCCCTCCTATAGCAACTGTCCTTTCTAATTCTTCCAGTAACCAGAAGACAGAATGTGAGGAAGCATGGCCTAAACCTCTGTGGGTCTCGCTGATGACCAAGGCAGGAAGAAAAGGGAAGTCGGGGACACGGACAGCTACTCTGGGCTCCAAGATGACAGCCTCTAACATGATAGAGCAGGACTCACGGACACAACGCATGCTCAAAATACAGCCACTGTGTTTCCTCACCTGACAACTCTGACATCTCCTCTGCTATTTCTTCCTATTGTGTAAATGATGTCAAAGACCTTGGTGAACTCCCCAACATATATTATGTTAGCCTGATTCTTCAAAATGGCTAATACAGTTGCACAAATTGCTACAGATGCGTGGATGCTGCCTGCGAGGACAGAGGCTAAGAGGTATCCTCAGAAGGTCCTGACAGCCAGCTGTCCATGGAGCGAGGAACTCTTAAAGGTTTCCTAGATCAGGGGCGGGGTCCTGGGAGATGTGAATCTGAATATATGTTGTAATTAGTCTTCTGAGAGCTGTTTGCGCAAGGCCTCCAAGTGAAGGCCAAGGGCTCTTTGCATACAATCCAGATGTCCCATACTGTGACTGAGCCTTGGCATCCCACAGCTGGCATGGGGTGCTATACCGGCCCATGGATGACTCCAGGTTTCCCATGGGTCACAGGTCAGAAGGGAGCAACCTAGTCAGGACGCTCAATTTCTGTCCTCGAACACTTAGGAATGACCTTAATTCCTGAAACTCATTTCTGTAACAGTTGAGGGGCAGAAAGGGTGGTGATGAAGAGAACTTTTAAAAAATGCAACACCTTCACAGATAAGACACTTGCCCATCAGAATCCCTGAAAGTCAGTGGCTACCCTCGCACTTTCTCATGGACCACTCAGGCAGCAAATAGCTGAGGATGTCAAGAAGTCAAGGCTACACATCACCAGGGATTCCTCATGCCTCTCTGCTCAAGGACAAGGTTATTCAAATTTTCTAGGATGAGCAGGAGATTTCTTTGGGGTCAAGGCTCCCAGAAGTGGGTCAAAGAAGACCATTAAACATTATGAAATTGATTCTAAAGCCTCCACAAAGCATGGGGGAAACACCACAAAGTGCAGCAATGACCCAAATAAAGTCTTTGAATACATATATAGATGCATCCTGTTCTTAAAAGATAATCACAAAGGAATAATTTATGCTTTTTAGGAAGCAATTCTGGGCTCCAACTAATATTCCTACTTAATACTGCTTAGTCACTCAGTCATGTCCAACTCTTTGTGACCCGCCAGTCTCCTCTGTCCATGGGATTTCCTAGGCAAGAATACTGGAGTGGGTTGCCATTTCCTTCCCCAGGGGATCTTCCCAATCCAGGGATCAAACCCGAATTTCTTGCATCTCCTGCTTTGGCAGGTGGATTCTTTACCACTTAAGCCACCAATGAGAGTTCCTACTAATAAGGACTAATAACTCAAGCTCTGGACTTTAGCAGGGCTCCAACTTCCAATTACAAAGAAGTCTCTTTTCACGTAAGACCTTAAGTGGTTGAGCATGGGGGATTCCCCCCTCTAGAGCAGGACAGGCACACAGATCTAAGACACCACTAACTGTATCAGAGACTGCCAAAGCTACAGGCTACATGGACACATACCACTAACTGTATCAGAGACTGTCAAAGCTACAGGCTACATGGACACATCTAAAGGACTCTGAGCCCCATGGCTGCTCCCAAGAGCTTCAGGGCCAAGTCCACCCTCTGCTCTGACACTGCCCATCATGGCTTTCAGTTTTCTTCCTATTGCCTACTTCTCAGCCTGGCCAGGAATTGACATTCCTTTCTCTTGTATCTTCACACATCTTGGCAGACAGATTTCAAGTCTGTCTGCCATGCTCCTTTGAACCACTCCTGAAAGCTCATGCCCTTCTCTGAGCATTCCCCTTGGGTCTCAGGGCTCTCTGAGGATGATGTAGCTTGAGGTGTTTTGGAGAAGACACTGGGGATAAAAGACATCAGAAGATGTCAAGAAGATCCAGAAGATGTCATCAAGATCCAGAAGAATTCAAGAAGATCATGGCCAAGGGATGGAGACTGTGTCCTCAGATACAGCTTGGTTTTCTCCTCTTCTGATGATAAGATTCTTTTGGAGATTTCTTGACAGTCTTCATTCATTTCTTCTTCTATCCATTCAACAAAGATTTATTGAGCACCTAGTCTGTACCAGACACTTTCATACATGGCATTTCCAGAGATCAAATGGAAACCATTGCAATCATGTCATGGAAACATGCCTTCCCATGTGTAATTGGCAAATATGAGCCCAACACCCAGCTCCAAAGAAGACAAGAGATGAGCGTATCTACTGGGTCTCTTCTCACTGCCCATCCAGTCACCAGGTACCTTTTACCAAGTCAGGTAGCAGTTGTGTTCTCAATGTCCACAATTTGCTTTGCTCTGTTTTGGTTTTGAAGATAGTGTAATTCCAATGGGTCCGTCTCACCCCTTTTTCATCATTTCTCTTCATAGTCCAAATGAAGCTTTATTTACAACAAGTAGGTTGGTCAGAAACATGATATGGTGAGGCTTGGGTGTAGGTTTGGTTCCCAGGACCAGATGGACTCTGGGTCTTTGGATATGCGGTTTTAGTTCAAGGAAGGTCCCGTTGGAAAAATGACCTGGGTTCACCCATTTTGCACTGGCATGGCTGAGGATGGACTAAAGAGGCAAAGGGCTAGGAGCTGGGGAATATTTTAAACCACACTCATTTAAATGGAGCCCGGATGGACACCCACCCACCAGGCTATGATCCATATATAAGCTCACCTTCCCACCTCTCTCCAACCTTCTTCTTCTAAGAGAAATGGTTCTTTCCCAGCGTATCATTAGAACAGCTAGGAATGAGACCAGGAGGAAGCAGGGAAGAAACTTGTTTTGTCCAGGAGGCCAGACAACATCATAGGTTAGAGCTCAGTCCCTGGACTGAGACAGATGTGGGTTAGGAGCCTAGCTCTGTCCCTGCTGGCCACTGTCTTTATCTGATGAGTGAGTCACTGTCTTTACCTGACGCTCAGTTTCTACACTTGTAAGATGGAGAGAATAATCCACATGCTATCATTAGCATGTATATTATGCATCTGATTCTCACCGCACATTCACAGAGCAGGTGCTACTGGAACTGATTACATGGGACACTGTAGAAAACACGGTTTAGCACATATTAAGCACTTAGTAAATACCAACTGTTATTGCTGCTATTACCGAGCCAGTGGCAGTTTACAACATCCTTCCATCAATCTGAGTGGGGGAACAGAATCAATTTTGATTATATGGTTGGCACTGGATACTTGTCTCCCTCCCTCATGCTCTGAAACATCTATCATAGGGCTCCTGACCCTGTCTGAGGGAGGGGGACACACTGGAGTGCCACTGGTCCATCCAGAGCAGCTGCTCCCTGCTCCCATCTAGCCCATCAGTTTCCCTGAGTTCCTCTGGGTTTCCCCTGTGTGTAGCATTTCCCATCGGATTTCCTAGAAGCTCCTACAGAAGCATTTCTGGCCTCACTGGGGCTCGGTGGAGGGGGTGGCCACCCCCGCGTGCGCACACTCACCTCGGGCCAGGTTGCGGTGGATGGTCTCCTGGGACATGCTGTGCAGGCGCTTCATGTAGTCCTCACTGTACCAGACCCGCAGCCGCTCCCCTGGCCGGATGTCACGGCAGGCCCGGAAGTAGATGCGCTCGCTGTGCTGGAAGGCCAGCAGGTTCTGCTCCCTCTCCTCCCGGGAGATGACCACGTACCTGAGGGCGAGGGGGACAGGTGAGAAGGGGCAGGCCACTCTTCGGTCAGTGCCTGCTGGTGCCAGGCATGGTGCTAGGCAGGAGCCAGTGGCTGGACATCCACGAGCACATGGGCACCTGCCAAACTCTACAGGGCAGCTGCCTGCCGAGGACAGGCACCACAGCTGGAGCCAGTCCCTTGTCTCGCTGTCTGGTGTGACTTGAAGCAAGCCTCTGTACCTCTAAGAACTTGTATTCCAAGACTGGAAATGATACCTGCCCTGCCCACCTCCTAGGTTCTGGTAAACATCAGATTCAACCCCAGATAGACAGGTGACTGGAAAACTATTTTTCACTAACTTTTTTTTTTAAGTCTTTATAGAATTTATTACAATACTTCCTCTATTTTACATGTTTTTTTGGCCACAAAGTACATGGGATCTTAGCTCCCCAAGCAGGGATCGAACCTTCACCCTTTGAATTGGAAGGCAAAGTTTTAACTACTAGACTGCCAGGTAGTCCCCCTCTTCACTAACTGTTAAGTGCAGGGGCTCCCAGATACCCACAGGCCTCTGATGGTGGTAAGGGTGAGATCCTTGAATTGTTTCCGGTATGAACCTAGCAGAAGTAACCCATGGGACAAGGGTGCCCATGAAATCAATGAATGAATGCTAAAGATCAAAGTCTTAAAAAAAAAAAAAAAAAAAAGATGCCCAGGGGAGACAATAGAGATAGGTAAATTAGAGGCAAGGAAAGGTAAGTAACCACTTAATCTAAGTCGTTTTCAGGTAAGGAAACTGAGGCTCAGAGAGGCTAAGTCACTTGCCTAAGGTCACACCATTAATAAATGGGAAATAGAGCACTGAGGTCTATGCTTTTCCCGTAGAACTCATGGCTCCTTTGTGGGGGTGTAAAGCACCAACTTAGCAATGCCCAGAAAACCTTCAAAGTTCTGTTGAACCCTTAGAATTTGTAGCTCTCATCCATTCCCCCTGAAACATTTCCAATATCCAACCTGCCACCTTACTCACCTCCAAAAGGTGAGACGATGCAACATTTGCAGAGAGGTGAAGATGTACAGATCAAATGGACAAGAGGACATTATTTGGAGTTTTAGGGTTCTGCACTATCCAAGTGCCTAGGAAATTTATAGTCAAAAAAGGGGGGTCCAAGAGGGAGGAGATATCTATATACACAGGCTGATCCACCTCATTGCACAACAGAAACTAACACACCATTGTAAAGCAATTATATCTGCCCCCCCCAAAATAACCCCTTCTTTTCCTTATGCTAGGATTTGTCTTAAAAGCTAGGGAAGAAATCAAAGTCTGTCTGACTGGCCCAGCCTAGAGAATTATACTTGGAACAGTCTGAGGGAAACCATAGTTTACAGAAAAAAATCCAAATAGATGATGAATAAATCAAAGTATTCAACATCACTGATAAGAAAAGAGACACCAAGTAGCACATTGCATCATTGGCACAAATAATTTTTTAAATGATCAGCTCTGTACTGTTAAAGGTGGCAAAACTAGGATTTCCCCTCCTAACGGTGGAGAATAAACTGGCACAACCCTTTGGGAAACAAGAAGGCAACACAGACTCCAACAAGTATTTGTTCCTTCACGTTCACAGCAGCATTGTGCACCACAGTCAAAATGTGGAAGTAACCCAACTGTCCACTGAGGGATGAATGGGTAAGCAAGATGTGGTATATACACCCAATGGAACAATAGCCATAAAAAGGAAGGAAATTCTGACCCGTGCTACCACATGAACAATCCTTGAAGACACATACTAAGTGAAATAAGCTGGTCGCAAAACAACAAATAGTAAATGACTCCACTTCTATGAGTAGTCAAATTCACAGAGAAAGTAGAATAGTGGTTGCCAGGGGCTGGGGGAGGGGGAGATAGGGAGTCAGTGTTTGATGGGTACAGAGTTCAGCTGGGGAAGATGAAAAGGGTTCTGGAGAAGGATGCTGTGCTGTTTGTCCAACACTGTGAATGTACTTAATGCCACTGAACTTTACACTTAAAATGGTAAGTTTTATGTTATGTGGATTTTTCCCTGTTTCTGTAAAATTAAGAAAAACAATATCCAAAATGTTAAGATGTGGATCAAGAATGCAAACTCTGCACACCACAACACTGACTTGTTTCACTGCTTGTAATAGTGCAAAAGCAAAAGTATCAAAATGTCTAATACCAGAGAAACGATTTAATAAACCATGGTATATTTGTATGCTGGAATGTTACTCATCTATAGAAAAATCTTTTCAACGAATCTTTTATGACATGGAAGAACGGTCCCAATATAATGCAAAGTGGAAACAATAGGACTGTGTACTATGGTTCTAATCATGCTTTAAAAACAAGGCTGGTAAACCACTGGAATTACACCAGTGCTTTAACAGTGATTAAAGATGGTTCTACTTCTTTATAATTTCCTGTACTTTCCAAGTCTTCCTCAATAAGCAATTATTACTGTCAATCCCTCTCCCCAACCCCCCAAAAAAGGGAAAGACATACACAAATCCCAATTCCAGTACAGGGAGGCAGTGGGGACAGTCATGGTGACCAGCAGCTTTGGGAATCCACATCTGTGGTACCCCAGGCACAGCGCCCCTCACATACAATCTCGACTCCCTAACTGGAGGAGTCTATTTTTTCTTCATACATGAGATTTCTTCTGAATGTGGAAATGCTCTTCCAGTCCCCATTTTAGCAAGAGCCTGGGATTTGACATCCAAAATTTATCAGCCCAGTGGTCAGAACAGAGCAGAACTGAGGCAAACCCAGACTTCCCTAGTCCCAGACATGGAAGGCAAACCATTCCTTTGTGTTTTTTTTCTAACAAGAATCACTTGAATCACAGAGCACAAGGGAAAAAATATACAGTCTTTTTTTTTTTTTCCAGTTTCTAAACAGCTATCCGGCTCTAAAAGATAGAATTATTTTCTCTGACATTCAACTTGGAGAGAAAAAAGTAGAGGAAGAACACAAAACAATCAGGGATTTATTCCAAAGAGCAACCTGGTGAAGATGTCAGAAGATTCAGAAAGATTCAAGTCCATTTCCCTTTCTACCTCCTCATACTTTCGTAACCCAATAAGAATCAATATGGAAGAGAGGTCCTACTGAGCCTTTCCCTTCTCAAGGGGATCTTCCCAACCCAGGGATCGAACCCAGGCCTCCCACATTGCAGGCCGATTCTTTACCAGCTGAGCCACCAAGGAAGCCCACTGTATAGTACTGGGAACTATAATCGATACCCTGTGATAAACCACAATGGCAAAGAATATCTATATCTATATATACACATATATATGTAAAGTATAACTGAATTACTTTGCTGCACAGTGGAAATCAACACAACACTGAAAATCAACTCTATTTCAATTAAATAAATTGTTAAAAGATTTAGAAAGAGAACTCCAAAACTTGGCATAGATCACAAAGTATCTTCAAAGATCAAAACTGGCTCAGCATCCTGTTGTACTTGGTTGTTCTGAAAGTTGGCATTTGAAACATGATATTCATGGGAACTCTCAGGGAATCATCAACAACCCATTCCCCTGAGAAGATATTTGTTATATCATTTTTGAAGTAAAGCTAAATGGAGCCAGCTAAGTCCCAACGTCAACTATTTCTAGCCAGGTCTCCCACTTTCAGGTATTTTGCGGTAACCCCCAAATGGCTGGACCCACTCCCAGAATCCCTCTGTCCTCGCTCAACAATCCCTGTACGAAGAAGCACGGCTGTTCCACGACGCGGCTGCAAGGGACCAAGAGCCCCTCCTGGAACAGAAGGCTTCCAGGGAGTGAAAATCTTTCTGTTTGTTGTTTCCAGGTCACTCCCTGGTTGGCGGGAAGCAGAGTATGTCAGAAGGATGATAGAAAATGGGCAGCACAGGCTGATCTGTGAATACTAGTCTTTGACAGTTTTTCAAACCCTTTGAAGCAATCAAGGGAGTGGGTGGTGGAGGAGGTGGTGGGAGTGGTGGGGGGCACGGCTCTGGACTGAAACTTTCATGATGATAATGGATTGTTTCTACTCTCAACTCTTTGCTGACTTTGGGTATTGGCTAGATAAGCCCTAAGACAACACTTTTCAGACCTCACCCACTGTATCTTATCAAGTGCACCATATTTTCTAACTGGCTCAGGAAATGACTATCAATTTCAACTCAAGAGAGAAAATAACCCACAGGGCATCTATTTTGTTGGAAGGGACAGACAAAGACCAGGCTCAGACACTCCCACTCTCTGATGGAAAGGAAGCAGCCCCAGTCCCCGAGGCAGAGATAGGAAAAGAATGACTGAGGAGAGGCTGGGCTCTGTACTCTGCTAGGAATCAAGGTCTCTGGGCTGAGAAGGTCTTTGGGTCAGGCATCCACAACCAGATCATCACCTAGACTTTAAGAGAACACCGTTTAGCCAGCCCTCAGACCGGGCTGGACACCTCAGACTCTCAGGAGCCATGTCCCTGTCTAAAGCTGAAACGGGCTGCTCATTCATTTCTATCCACTGGCACAAGTTTCACCTTCCTGTTTTACTTGCTAGCCCCACATTCCCACTGAAGCCAAGAAAAAGCAGCGGAAAACTTTTCCATCCGAAGTCGACAAGTCTCTGCATCTCTGCGTCCCTTCTGCTCCCTATGTGCCCTCCTCTCTCCCCAGGACCAGAGGGAGAGGCCAGCCAGTCGCCACTTAGCACCTTGACCTTGGTGGGAAAGACCCCCAGGCCTGGTTTCACAGAATCTTTGCATCTCCTGGAGATTGGACAATCTTGATTTCCATGACCCTGCTTTATGGTCAAGCATGGCAGAGGAGGACCTAGATCCCAAGAAATCAAAGGCAGGCCGGAATCTTCCAGAAAGTGGATATATCCTTGGTCAGGACCTGGGCATTTCCTGCCTGGGAGAATCTCTCCCTGTGACTGGAAATAAGCCAGGGCAATGCATAGGTTAGGGGGAATCCCTTTCCTGCTGAAGAGACTCCCCAGGGGAGCCAGAGGAAGTCACTTCATGAGAAGCCTCAGATCCAGGTGAGCAGGGCTTTACCTGTGCCAGTCAGACACCCAGATCAGTGGGCAGGTGAGCAAGAAAAGTGAGTGTCTCAGGGTAGGCCCTGAGGTACCCTGGCAAATGGACAGTCCCTGACCCTTCTAGGGTCTCCTGCCAGAAATGGTAGGGCTTTTTCCCCCAGGAACCTAACATACTTTTAGGGGACAAAAGGTAAAATTCACTGAGCAACATCTCACTTTTGATGAGCAGAGAAATTCAATGCAGTGAAACGATTTCATATGTGGATGTTTTGTCTCCCTCAGCCCATCAACTCCTTTCCTTTCCTCTAAGGGTGCTGCAGAGCGCGTCTGAGAGCTGTGGGACCTGGAAAATGCCAGGGGCACTTGAGCCCCTCTCACCAACATGTTTTTCCTCAGTCACCTAACCCTTGCTTTGGGGGCCTTGAGGTTTTCACAGGAAGCAAAGAAAGAGAATATACACCAAAGAAAGATGCTGGAGACCAAGTGTGTTCCAAGTGTGAGATCAATTCTTTTTATTGCCATCTTAACAAAAATACTTGGGAAGGCAATCTTTGATTCCAGCATCAGAGGGCAGGGCAATGCCAGGCAATAATCAAGCCATCGGGCTGTCAGACAGGGGGGAGTTCACTTTTGGGAATCAGGAACCCCCAAAGAACCACAGAATGGGAGAAGGAGCCCAGGACACTGCAGTTGCCCTCCATTCTCCCAACATGGGGCAAAGCTCAGGCTGGGTTTGGAAGCAGCACTCCAGGAACGGCCATGGCAGGCACTGGGCACAGCAATCCTCCCTGCCCCCACTCTGGCTCTAGGGGGCTGGTGTGGAAGGATGGAGGGCTGGGGATGTATGGCAGCCTCGGGCCAGGGGGCAAAGAGGACACAGAGCTGAGCTGCACCCATGTCAGAGCTAAGCTTGCAACTGCCCCCCCCCACCCCCAACTCCCTCCCTACCTCTAAGAATCCGGCTCTTTCCCCACACTCCAAAACCAAACACGAAGCTTTGAGATGTGTGTAGCTAATGCATAGGCAGCCCAAGCAAGCGTAGGCATGGCATGCTGGAACCTGGAACGGGACAGGAGCCCAGCTGGGTTCTGGGTTCTTTTAGAAGCCAAGGGAGAGGTTGCCTTCTAGATCCTGAGATTTGGACCCTACTTCTTCCCAGCCGCTGGCTGTCAGCCTTAGTGTTGGGGTCGGGGTCGGGGGGTGTGGAGGGAGGGGTTGGTGGGAGGGCGGGGGTGGACTCACATCCTAAATGCTGCTGTTGCCTCCCACTCAAAACCCAGAGGGCTTGGCAGGGGCAGGAAAGGAGTAACACCCCTCCCAAGTCCAGATCTGGCCTCTGACAGGGGAGCTGGAAAATTCCACAGGTCCGGCTTCCAGTGCTGCCCTCACCCCAGAGTAGATGATGCTGTTTCACTTGTCATCTGTGAAATGCAGATGAGGGTGATGGTAATGATGACCGTAAGACCCGACTCGGCTGCCTCTCCCGCTCTGTCCTCGGACCCACCGAGCTCACGCGCTCGGAGAAGCGTGAAGCGCTCTGAGATCGCCAGGTCGTGCTTTCCCCTTCCCCTGACGACGTCACCTGGCTCTCCTCCCCGCCCCACCAAAGGCAAGCACGGCAGCTGAGCACACGCGCGCGTGCGCACGCACACACACACACACACACACACACACACACACACACACAGATGGCAAGCAGAAGGCCAAGGCAAGGGCGCCACCCACCGGGGCTCAGAGCCCTGGGGGAGGGGAGGGCAGACCCTCCTGGAGGGGCTGAGCTCTGCTGGCCTCTCCGCAGGCCTCGCCGCCCACCCCCATGAAAGCAGCAGAATCAGGGCCTGGGAGGCTGGTGCAGCAGCGCTGAGGATGGAGAGCAGGACTCCACTGAGATGCTCTTGCAGCCCCCTTCCCTGCGAGGCCTGCTGCTTCGGGATACAGACCAAGAGGAGGCTGACCTTCCAGGCCAAGCAAGCACTGAGCAGGCGGTTTTTCCTGCCTCTTCAGCACCTGCCAAAGATGAGGGAGTAGGGCTGAGCCCAGGGCAGCCAACCTGTATTCAGTGAGGGGATGACAGTCCCCCCAGCGCCCTACAAGGTCATCGATGGTAGACATGAGAGACTGGCCCCCTGTCTCAAGGCCAGACGCCCCTCATCCAGCTTTCTTCCTCCCAGTGCAGACTGGCCGGCTCAGAAACTGTGCTTTCTCTTCCGAGACCTGGTAGTCCGTGCTGGAGCTGGTGTTGGGGGCGCCTCCGGGGGCTCCACCGGGCGAGCCTCGGCTGGGGGGGTGGGGCCCACAGGGGCGGCCCCGTCAGGCCCCCGCTGAGATGCCTGAACCCGATCTCGGATCTCCGTCAGCGTCTGGCACGCCTGGCTGACGCGGCTGGTCAGCTCGGCCATGGCCTGGCCAATGGCCTGCATGCTGCTTGCCAAGTCCCGGTGCACGGTCACCAACTCCTGGCAGAACTGCCGAAACACCTCAGTCTGCTGGGCGTGGGCATGGAGGAGCTGCCAGTCCAGGCCTGTGCTGGGTGGGCTGGGGTGTGGCCGAGGGGTCCTGCAGGCAGCCTGGGATGAGGGCCGGGGCAAGGCCTCCGGCTTGGGGCCCACCATCTCCGACTGGTCGGAGGAGGAGGAGGAACGGAGCAGGGTAGGCCTGGCCAGGCAGGCCTCTTCCTCCGGCGAAGGCCGCAGGGGCACCCGCAGTGGCTCCCTCGAGGGCCCGGGAGTCTCCTCATCTTCATCATCTTGGGGGATAAAAAACAAAGAAGGGCGAAAGATTACAACCTGGAGAAAGAGGGCAGCTCTGGGCTTGGACCCGCTGCTCCCATCGGCAAAGTTACCCAACCTCCCCCACCCTGTTACCCCTCAGCCTAGTTTGGCCCCTGCTGCCTCCCCATCCAGCCGTGGAAAAGTATCTACTCTCTAGGTCCCCCGGGTGTTTGGGCCAAGCACCCCAGGGAGACAGGTGAGCATGACTATCCCGGTCCCCAGGCTCCCTTCCTATCCCAGGCACAGCGACATTCTAGAGGGACCGCGATCCCAGTGACGGCACGTCAACCCAACGGCTCACTTCCTCTCTGTGGCTCAGTTTCTCAAAGCAAAGATCACAACTGCTCTATCTACCTCCCCGACCTCTTGCCCATCTAGCAGGCCTGTTAAGAAGACTGCACAAGAGGACAGAAGGAAGGTGCTCTGCAAAGCTCTACAGCTGCCAGAAAAGTACTATGATGCTCTTGGCCACTGCCCCAATTCCAGCCTCCACGCGGCCGTTGCTGAGTTGCTTGGGGCCACCTTGTGGCCTTGCTGGAATCTGCCACTTTTGGTCACGGTGGGGGAAGCTGACAGACTGGAGAAAGGAGGCAAGGGATGGCAGCGCTGGGACAGACAAGCCCAGACAGGGCGGAACAGAACTACCTGGATGACTAGCCCTGCTGCCCTCTTGGCGCCCCCAGGCGGGCTCCCGGACCGGACACATCCTATCCACCCAGGAACACCCGGTGGCACACAGGGAGCATCAGACAGACGGCTCCGCGCGGCCCATCACAGGGAGGGGCCCAGCCCTGCACACGCGGATCTTGGTGCCTCTCTCGTGACCAAGGTTGCGCTGAGCTAATTCCCATAGCAAGAGTGAAAAACACACAGTCTGACCCTACAGACAGGCACCTCTCTCCGTCTGTACGCCGGGTGGGGGGCTGAATTCAGAACCAGCCCAGGGAAGGTGACAGGAAGACAGATTCAGGTTGCCCTGGGCCGCGTGCCTCCCAAGGGTCCTGGCATCTCCTTAGGGCCAACATGGTAGAGAGCTGAGTGCCTCATAGACGCCCACTTGGAGGACTCCCACTGTGGCAGGGCGGCTGGGGGGGTGGTGCTGGAAGGAGCGGGATGCACTGTGGTGACGTCGCTCCCTCCCTTTCAGGGCCTCGTCCCACCAGCCCCTGGCCAAGTGCCGCAGCAGCTGGAAAAAGGAGGGCCCGCCCGCCTGTGGTGGAGGGGTCCTGGGCCCCCTGCCCAGCTCACGTCACGTTTGGTAATCTCATTACCTTCAGTCTCGGGGAGACAGAAGGATGAGCAAGACAGAATTTAAGAAACAGACTTCACCTAGCTAGCCCCCTTCTTTTTCTCATAATATGGTAGCGTGGTCCTGAAACCTGGGAGCTGGGATTCTCGGGGACCTGGCAAGACCCAGGTTCGAATCCTTATTCTGAATCTAGTCCTGAGACCACTTCTGCATCTGAAGCTTAGCTGCTTCATCTGGACGACACAGAGGTCAGACTGGAGAGTCTCCTGCTTCGTCCCTAGTTCTTAATAGCTGACTCTGGATAGCCCCGTCAGGAGTCCCCTGGCCAGGCAGGAAATTAGCATGTTCCCTGCAGTAGGGGGCCTGGGAAGGGAAGCCTGGATCTTGTGAACCATCTTCCCCTGGGCTGGCTCGGCTGGCATCCCTGGAGCCCTCCTGTCCTGCTGGTCATTCAGAAGCTGGACGGTCTCTAGCTGCAGATGTGTGCAGAGGCAGAGGTGGGTGGGGGAGGGGCGGGGGGCTTCCAGTGCTCCCCCTTCTGGTGAGTGCCGAGAACTACAGCCCCTAAGGACGGCCGCCCCGTCTAGGCCGGGAGATTCCACACCCACCCAGGCCCTGGCATCAGCGTTCATCTTGATCTATAAGAAGCAGAAGGATAAAGAGGAAGATAGCTGCTGAGGGAGACGAGAGGTGGAGGGGGCATGGGGAGAGGAACCAGAGCGCGGAGACAGGGATCATAGAGAGAGCCCCGGGGCAGGCAGAAAGAGGCAGAGGGCGCTGAGAAAAGAAGGCAGCAGGGCACCGCAGAGGGCGCGCGGAAATATCACGGAAACAAAGACCCTGGGAACAGGCACACAGACAAGCCTGAGCTCTCGGGGCCAAGGCTTGGCCGGCTTCCTCTGACTCCCCTCCCCCCTCCCCTGCTGCACGGGGCTTCCCTGGCTCCTCTCTGTTCCTGGAACGTGCCAAGCGCCTTCCTGATGCGGGGCCTCGTACATGCTGTTCTGCCTGCGAGGCCCTCCTCCCCTCCCCTGCGCTGCGCCCCACGCACACCAGCCGGGTTAACTCTTCCCCACCCTCGTCTCCATTCAACTGTCTCTCCCGGGGTGGGGAGGCCCTTCCCAGCCAGTCCACTCCTGCTCTCAGACCACCACCGGCTGCTTTCTAATCTTCAGGGCTGAACGCAACAGGAAAATGCAGGTGCCTGCTTCAAAAACTAGTCTGAGTTGCAGGAAGGCACAAGCACGAGAGCCAGCAGCCCGGTTGCAAGCCCCCTGGGAGAGACAGGTCACATGCCCACCCAGTCAGCTCTGCTCTCAGGACTTCCTGTATTCATCTACCGATCCTTCTTTACGCATTTCCTGGCGCAACTGTTTAATGAAAGGATGCTTATTCCCACGAGTCTAAGGAACTTCCCAAGAGCAGGGCTGAGGGAGGTTTTAGACTCAACTGTCTTCCCAGCTCCCAGCACCATGTTCAGTAAATAATCTAGAATGAGTGAAGGGAAAGAGGCGGGGAGAGGACGGAAGTGGGAGAAGGAAGGAAGGGTGGAAGGGCTGGGCACAGGCAGAGAGGAAGAGGAGGGACAGAGAGAGAAGGCTGGTGCAGGGGGCATCGCCAGGAGTGGGCGGGAAGCAGGCAAGGGGCGCGGGAGGTGAGCAGGCTGCGGTACTCACAGCTGGTGGAGGGGCTGTCCGTGCCGTCAAGTTCCGCCCTGGGGAAGCCATGCCCGGACCGGGCCGTGAGCAGCGCCGACTCGATGGCCCTCTCGTGGGCAGTGAGCACGATGGCGGGGGCCCGGCCCCCGGCCCCGGGGCCCGACAGGGACTGCCGCATGAAGGCCAGCTTGTCCTTGGTCCTCCGTTTCATGTCGTCCCATCTGTGCTTAATGTCCTTGACGGAGCGCGGAACCTGGCTGACGGAGGTGATTTTTCGAGCTATGCCTTCCCAAATCTTGTCCCTGTCGGCATGGGACAGGCGCATGGTCTCCCTCCCAAAGAGAACCGCTTCGTGGTGGGTCACCTCGGTGACCAGAATGTCCAGCTCCTCCTTGGAGAACTTGGGCTTCCTCTTACGCTCGGCCAGGGGCGCCACGTTCCTTGGGTTGAATATCCCACAAAGCACAATGGGGTAAATGACCGTCAACGCGGAGGGCCTCCTCCTTCCTAAGTGCCGGCCTCCAGCCGAGGAGCCAGGAGGCGCCCGGGCGCCCTCGCCCGCTCACCACCACCACCACACCCTGCTCCTGGCGCCAGGCCCCCCGCACTGCCACTTGCGGAGCAGCAGGAGCCGCGGCACACGCGACGGGAGCGCGGACGGAGCCGGACGCCTTCCGTTTCGGGTCCCTCCTGGCCTCTGACTAGCTCCGAGGAGCCAGGGCAGCTCGGCAGCCTCCCCTGGCCCCCTTCTCCCCATCCTGGAACCAGGGGCTGTTACCGAGGAGGGACAGGCACGCTGATGTAAAGAGCTTTAAAGCCCTCAACAGGCATAAAGGATCCTTAAACTGGGGTTAGGACGAGGCCACAACCTGAACACAGCGATGTTCGCACAGACCTACGGAGCCCAGGGGCTTGCAGGAAGATTCTGTCAACAGGGAAACTTGACAGTGGGCTTCCGAGGGGCGTGGCCTTGCTGCCCACGACTAAGGCGTGGTCACAGAAAGCTTGCTCTGCTCCCCATGATCTCTTCCCCTTCCTTGCCTCCCAGGTCCCCGCCTCTGGGTGTGGGCAGGCTTCCCCCTGCCCTGACCACCACTGGCGGTCAGCAGCTCCTTTGGGGGTGGCTTTTTGGCAGCTCATGGATAGAATGTGAGGAGACCCTGAGCATCCATCGGGAGACAATATCCGCTTTGATGGAGACTAGGAAGGGCCTTGGCTTCCATCGGCACAGAGGGTCCTCGGCCATGGGCACAGCACAGCCCTTACCCCTCTGGCTTGGCACCTGCTCTGGCTCTGCGACTCATTCTTTCCCACAGTGTGGTTCTGTCCACCCTTTATCTCATGCCCATGGTCCTAAAGAGAGAATCCTAGAGTATGATGGGAAACCTGGAGTCTGATTCACTCCCTCTGGCTGCTGCCAAAGTCACAGCAAAGGACAGGGCACAAAAATCCTTCAGCCCTTGTCTCCCCACTCCCAGCCACCCAGAATACCACAGCCTGAGCAGCAGCAGCAGAAGGCTAAGGCTTTGTCACCCGGCCAAGACAGCGGCAGGGGCCTGGGCCTTGCACTCAGACAGGCTTTGGATTAGAAGCTGAGTCTTCTATGCACCCCCGTCCCTCCCCCGCCCTGGTGCCACCTCGGAGGGCTGCCAGGGGGAGTCTTTCAGGGCTTCTTAATCTCACCATTACTGGCATTTAGGATCAGAAATTCTTTGTTGGTGGGGGAGAGGGCATTCTGGACAATGTAGGATATTTATCAGCATTCTTGGCTTCTGCTTGATAGAAACCAGCAGCATTCACCTGGAGAGTTGTGACAACCAAAAACATCTCAACACACTGCCTCCAGGAGACAAAAAGAGCCCCGGCAGGGCTGTGGACCACCGATCTCATGAATGCAGAGCACCCAGCATGGCGCTGCCATAGAGTCAGCAAGGGGATGCCCATTCTATTCCCAGTCTGAACTTAGGTTTTGAGAAAATTAACCAGCTCCATTCGATCCTTTGCAAGCCCCTAAGCTAGTGAACGTGTCCTCAAATTAGAAGGAGCTATACAAATGGAAGCCATACATTAAGGGGGAAGAAGAGGGCCCCAGGATCAATTGGCTTTCCCCTCAACCAGAGGGCTATCTCCCCAGCAATAAACCATAGACCCAATCCCAGCCTACCCCTTGAGTCTCTAATGAGATGAGGGCTCACCAGGCTACCCTGGCACCATCTTGGATCAGAATGGGTCCTGGGGCAGGAACAGGACAGACCCCAGGCCAGCAAGGCAGCAGCAGCAGCCCCCACCCACACGAGGCCCAGGAAGCCAGGCTCTGCCTGATCCCTTGTGCATAGACAGAACACTGGCCTTGATGCTCAGAGACGGGTTCCAGTCCCGTTCTGCCGCTGACCACATCAGCTTGACCCTGCTCTGCTCTGGGCCTCACTCTACCACTGTAGCATGAAGATCAGAGCAGAGCAGTGGTTCTCAACACCAGCAGCGCATCAGAATCACTCCGGAGAGCTTTACAAACTACCGACGGCCTGGGCTCAGTCCCAGCCCGATGAAGTCAGAATCACAGGAGCGCCAGATGACCACTCAGTTAGCAGTTAGCACAGGTGATGAACCCCCTTCTCTGCAGTGATGGCAAAGCCTTGTCCCCAAACAGAAAGATCAGAGATACATGGAAAAGCGGAACTGAATCAGCTCTCCTGGCCAAAGCTTCAGTGCAGAAAGGCCTGACCCAGACTGCGCTCAAACACACTCTCCTTTGCTTGCCTAGAGCCAGGCCAGAGCCACAGGCCAGGAATCTGGGCCATGCAGCCCCTCTGAGCGCCCGCAGGACACCTTGTCCCCACTCCCCACTGCTGAGTCTTTGCTCACCAATGCCCTCAAATGCCCCCCACGAGACCCAGCTCAAAGGCCCTCCCTGGCCTCGCTTTCATCTGAGCCCTCACAGCACATCGTCCCCACCTCCTTGGAACAGCCTTATGAGGAAAAGCAGTTTCCACGGCAGAAGGTGTGAATCCTGGGAGGGCTGGGGAGCAGGGCTGGGCCCGTCCATCTAGGACACCCAGTACAGGCTCTGACTCACCCCTGGTGGTCAGGAACAGGCGTGAGTGGCACATGCCCAGCTGACCTGCACCCCGTGATCAGGGAGAAGAGGGCAGTCAGAGGTGTCCACCCACCTTCTTGGAGCCACTGTCAGGGCACAGCCGACCTGACTGTGAGAAAGGGGGCTGGTCCCCACGGCCTGCCTGTTCCTCAGTGCTTCCGCTTCTGCACCTGTTCAATCGCAATTTTAGGACGGCGGCCCCGACAAATCAGAGAGTGAATCCTTAAGCGTCCTGGAGAGTGTCCACAGCCGCCCGGCCACCAGCCAGCCTCAGGTGGGAGACCCGCGGGCAGTGGGGACCCGGGGGAAGGGGACCAGACAACTCACCACAGCCTCCCCACCTCAAACCAGTTTTTCTGCATTTGCTTGGCAAGGCTCAGGGTTTAAATCCAGCAAACTCCCCCTTAGGGAGGCCCTAGCTGCCCTCCCTCCAAGCACCATCTCTTCTCGACCCTCCAGCTCCCAGCCCGATGGGGCACGGAACTGCGCACACACCGATGAAGGGCCCAGTCCACGGTGTGGTACTGCCTCAGGTTCAGCCCTCCAAGGTCCAGCTCCCAACCCAGCTACTGACCCCTTCGCGGCTCCTGAATCCCAGAGACAGGCCACCAAGGAGGCAATGAGGCAAGGCTGGCCTCCCATACTGCCCGAGGATCCCATCGGGCAGGGCTGCCCCCCAGCCCCCAGGCACACCACACAGGCCAGCAGCATAGAACCCGAAGGAAAGCCCAGCGCAGCTGCCTCTGGGTGACCCTGGGCCAGTCTCCTGCTCGCTCTGGCCGGCCGTGAAGAATCCTGCTGCAAACTTCTGTCCCTAACAATGGACAAAATGACTCTAACGATCAAAAACTGAACTAGAGACTGCACCTTTTTCCCTGGGGGCTTTTATGGATGGGAGTTGCACTGTGATGTTTCCTGCACCTCATCCAGCCAGTTTACCTGCGAGAGGTGTCACAGTCCAGCGACATTGCCCACCTCCATGCGAGAATGCCAGCAGGCTGGGGCCTGGGGCCTCCAGAAACACTGACATGTGTGTCCCCTAAACGGCTGGTCTGGCCACAGGCCTCCTCCAGACCCCAGGGGGAAGCCTGGGGGAGTCAGAGGGTTGGTCCCCCAGAGCTAGACATGTCCCTGCCAAGAGCAGTCCTGGGGCCTCAGGGACTTCCACCACTGGAGACCCTAAGGGGCCAACGCGCTCCCTTGGCCTCCTTTCCAGAGTTCGGACAAGGTTCCTGGGAAGTCAGCAGAGAGCGGGACTCACCTCATCCAATTGGCTTTGGTCTCGTCCGACCCATCTATGGACTTGTAGCGGTTGTTTTTGTCCACAATCTGGAAGACAGAGAGACAGTCTTGAAATGGGCATCTTTGAGGGGTGGGCTCTAGTGTCCCCAGCCTCCTCCCAAGGCCACCACCCAGAACCCTCCCTGTGGCCTCCAGCTACTAAGCCCCCATTGCTGCAGGCCTAACCCTGAGCTGGGCAGGGATCCCATCTCCCTCCTCTGCCTTGAAGGCATACCCAGCACATGCCAACAAGTGGCACTGCCAAGAACATCACATTGCAACAGCAGTTGAATTCAGGCGTTCCTCTCTACGGTTTCTGGGGAGACAGAGGCTGACACCGGAAAACCGTACATACGTGATTCCAGCGGGTCCCTTCTCTCCCCGATCTCTAAACATTCAAGAACCTCAGGGTTCGGGTGGGCCCCTTCATCTTCCATAAAACTGTCTTTATTTCATCATCATTTTTGAATCACAGTTCAGCTGGAATTCTAGACAGATGAAGTTTATTTTCTTTCAGAAAATAAAGACTGCCAAAAAGGCTGCCACAGGCTCTTGAGCAACCTACTATTAGTCTATGTTGTTCTTTCGTGGGTAATCCGTCTACAGTAAGTTCTAAGACTTCCTCTTTATGCTTGATTTTCTGCAGTTTCACTATGTGGTTTTAAAGTGGAGATTTACTTTTTAAAACTCTCATTACTTGTCAAGAATATTACTTGATTAGGATTTATATCTCCTTTTCAATTCTGGAAAATTCTGAGCTATTATGCTTTTGAGTATGGCCTCTCCGTCATTTTCTTTAGTCCCTTCTTACAGAATTTCCATTAAACATCTATAGTGGGAACCCAATCTATTCTCCAAGTCTTACAACTACTCTTTCATAATTTTCCCTCTATTTCTTTCTGGGTGATGTTCTCAGAAAATTTCTTGGAATGTTCTTCCAACTCACTCATTCTCTCTCTGACCATGTTCATTTCAGAGCTTACGACTATCGATGTTTTTCCTTTCTTTCCTTCCTTTTTAAAAGACTTTTAATGCAATTAATATTTTTCATTCCCAGAAATTTCAGTTGGTTCTTTTCCCCACTCATCTTTTCTTATTCTGCCTCTTTTCGTTTCATAATGCTGTGCTCTCTTCTCTTTTTCTAACAGCTTTATTGAAATATAATTAACATACAATATGCCATGTGACAAATTTCGACAAATGTATATATCACAGTCAAGATAATAAACATATCCGTCACTCCTAAGAACTACCTAAGCCTCTGTGATCCCTCGCTCTTACCTCTCTCCATGTCTCCTATTCTCAGTTCCACAGGCAACCAGGGAGCTGCTTTCTGTCACTACAAATTACTCTGCATGGTCCATAACTTTATACAAATAGAATCAAACGGAAGGTATGTCTGCCTTCTTTCACTCAGCACAATTATTTTGAGATTCATTCCTACTGGTGTGTGTATCAGAGTTCATTTTCTTGTATTGGTGAGTAGCATCCCATTGCTTGGATGTGTCACTATTTTTTTTAGTCCACCTATTATTACTGGACATTTGGGTTGTGGCTAGTTTTGGCTATTACAAATAATGCTGCTAAGAGACATCACTAGCAAATCTTTTTCTTTTATTGGAGTATAATTGCTTTACAATATTCTGTTAGTTTCTGCTGCACAATGAAGTGAATCAGCTATATGTATGCATACATTCTCTCCCTCTTGTACCTGGCTCCCACCCCTCTACCCACCCCTCAGAGCACTGAGATGAGCTCCCTGTGCTATATAGCAGTTTTCCACTAGCTAGCTGTTTTACACATGGTATTGTATGTATGTCAATTCTGATCTCCCAGTTCATCTCTTTCTCCCCTTCCCCCCTTGTCCACAAGTCTGTTCTCTACACCTATGTTTGTATAAATACATACACTTATTTCTCTTGCGCAAATACTTAGAAGTGGAATTGCCAGGACACATGATAAGAATATGCTTAACTTTTAAGAAACTGCTAAACTGTTTTCCAAAGTGGTTGTACCATTTTACATTCCCATCAGTTGTATGTGGGATTTCCAGTTGATCCAGATCCTTGCCAATACTTGGATGAGCAAGCTTTTTTATTTTAGCCATTTTGACGGTATGAAGCAGTATTCATTGTGGTCCTAATTTGCATTTTTCTGATGACTAATGATACTTGAGTATCTTTTTGTGCACTCATTTCTCAGTTGCATATCTTCTTTGGTGAAGTGTCTATTCAAATCTTTTGCCTATTTTTGAAATAGTAGATTTTTTTTTCTTACTGTAGAGTTCTGAGAGTTTTAAATGGACTTCCCAGGTGGTGCTAGTGTTAAAGAACCCACCTGCCAATGCAGGACACATAAGACCTCTGGGTTGGGAAGACTCCCTGGAGGAAGGCATGGAACCCTCTCCACTATTATTGCCTAGAGAATCCCGTGGACAGAGGAGCCTGGCGGTCCAGAGTCACAAAGAGTCAGACACGATAAGCAACTTAGCACACGTGCACAAGAGTTTTACAAAAAAATCCATTTTGGATAGAATTCCTTTATCAGAATGTGGCTTACAAATACTTTCTCCTAGTCTGTGGCTTGTTTATTCACTCTCTTAACACCATCTTTCTAAGAGAGAGGTTTTAAATCCAAACAAACAAAAATCACCAGTCTTATTCTTCTTAATGGATGTTATCCTTACTTTTTCTTTGAAGATCCCAAAGCTGTGAGTGTCAATGATATATCATCCCTTTCATCCATAGTAGCAGAACCCCTGGATTATAACTGCGTGCCTAGCTATCTGTAATAACAGAATACATTTCTTGACTTCTCCTCTGGCCAAGTTCTGGCCAATAGAGTGGAGGTGGAGGTGTCATGCATCATCTCCCTGGAAACTTCTTTAAAAGATAGTTGACATATACCCTTCTACCATCTTGTGGCCTGGAATACAGATGTAATGGCTGGAGCTCTAGCTATCACATTGGACTATGAGGCTATAATCCAAACATTGAGATGGTGATTAGTTGGATCAAGCTAGGTTCCTGAGGACTTAATACAGGCTCAGAATTTATTCATAGAAGAACACTTAATTCCTGTTTTGTGTGAGCCACTGTTATTTTGAATCTCACAGTCAAACATATTCCTGACAGACCCTAAACAGTTGTTTTAAATTCATTTTCAAAATACTATTTTTATTTTAATTAGAGTGAATTCATTTGTCATTGTTTTTGAAGGCTGTCTTTGTAACATTCATTTTCTTCATTAGTGTTGGATGTTTGGTCCAGAGGGTCATCTTGACTAGGAGTCTGTCTGCCTATCACTTGCTTTCTCTCATTTTAAGCAGTCAGCCTGGCTCCCCTCTCCAGCTCACACAAGACACTTCTATTTCATAGCGCCCCACAGGAGCTAAACCTGATGGCTGTCTCTGCCTGTACTAGATGAGAGCTCTATGGGCCTTTGCTTTCAGCTCTGAATCACTTTATGCTTCTCCCCTTCTCCCTCTCTTTTCTTCTCCTTTCTTTTATTTGGGGGGAGGGGGCTCAAAGCGTGAATTCTCTGTCCATCTAGACTGGAAGCCCCACTGCCTCCTCCACACACACCTTCTTTAACTACACTCTTTGGGTATTTACATCTATTCCCACACTCTCAATCTGTTCACTACTCACAGATTTTCACCTCAAGCCCCAGCCGTGACTATTTAATTTCCCACATGATGGGGTGTCTTACTGGCGGTTCAAAGCCACCTCAGGCCCCACCCCCAAGACTGGTCCTCTCTTTTCCTCCTTCACAGTATTTGAAGCCACCACCCATTCAGATTTCAGAAAGCAAGCCACCCCCACCAAACCCCAGTGAACTGCACACTTTACATGAATGAAGTGTATAGCATGTGAACTATGTCTCCACGAAGCTGTTTAAAAAAAGTCATCCTTCAGGCCTCCCTATTTTTTTTTTAATGTTTTAAAGGATAGTTGACTTGCAATGCTGTATGTAATTTCCGTACAGCAGAGAGTCACACATATACACATTCACAGATATATTTATCTGTTTTCATATGCTTTTCTATTATGGTCTATCACAGGATATTGGATATACTTCTCTGTGCCATATACAGTAGGACCTTGTTGCTTATCCGTCCTGTATATAATAGCTTGCACCTGCTAATCCAAAACGCCCAGTCCTTCCCTCCTCCATCACCGCCTCCTCGGCACTCTCAAGCCTGTTCTCTGAGTCCGTCTGCATTTTGTAGATATGTTTGTTTGAGCCATACTTTAGTTTCCACATATCAGTGATGTCATGCGGTGGTTGTCTTTCTCTTTCTGACTTACTTCACTTAGTATGATAATCTCTGGGTCCATCCATGTTGCTGCAAACAGCATTATTTCATTCTTTTTGTGGCTGAGGAATATTCCATTGTGCCAATATGTATGCGCTACATACAGGTTTACTTCTTCATCGCTGTTGCGTCCGTGGCCTGGCTATTGTACACGACGGTACTATGAACAAAGGGCCCATGCCTCCCTCTCTGGAGCCCCCGTGTCTAACCCCTCAGCATGTCATCCAAAGCTGATTTCAAACCTGCTCCTGTCTCCACTGCTTCCGGCCATCATCAGCTCTCCTCAAGACAACTAAAGGAGATCCCAACTGACCTCCCAGTGCCATACTTAACTCTCCACTGCTTCTCCTCATAGCAGCCAGAGAAATCTATTGATGTAAACTTTAGAACATGCCACCCACCAGCTCAAGAAGGGATTCACTGTACTTGAAGCAAGATTCATACATAAGGTCATCATCTTCAAGGCTTTACAGCCTGGGCCCTGCCTACCTCCCAACTCTCTCAGGCCTCTCTCTCCCCCATTCGCTCTTCTGCAGCCACTCTTTAAAAAATAATAATCATGAAATAGTTCAGGCATTGAAATATTATAAAGAGCAATGCAATTGATCACTCTGTATCCATCAGCAAGAGCCAGCAAAAATGACCACCAGCCAATTCTGTCCCAGATCTCTGTCTCCCCTAACATCAGGAAGATATATAGACGTCATTGAAGACCACCTCTGCCTCCAACTCTCTTTCCCACCTTCCTTCCAAAGATAACTACCATCCTGAAGCTGGAAGGGAGCCTTCTTGTTTCTTACTATTCCAGGACTTTTTCTAAAAAACAATACACAGCATTCCTGTACACGTTTGTAAAGTTTACAGAATTGGCACCCAAGTGAATGTAATATCTATGACAACATTTTCCCACCACGTTTTGTATGGCTGATCCCATCTTATCTTTTGGGTCTTGGTTTCTGTCAGCTCCTCGGAAGAAGCTTTTCCTGATCTGAACCTCAAGGAGGTTTTCCCTTCCACACCCTGACCTCCACACGCCTGCCCCTCTCAGCATTATCTCTAAACATCATCCCGCTGCTTCCTTTGGGAGACCTAACTGTAGGGTTTGTCTACTTGTCAGTGTGGTAACTGACTCTCTCCTTCATTACACCAAAAGCTCCTGAAGACCGAGCACATGGCTATCTGCTCCTGATGGTGGCCTGGCCCTGGTCCCTAACACAGGGCAGGGCATGTGGTAGAGTCTTAGTTGAATGAATGATCCAATCAAGAGCCTTTTAAATAACAAGCAAGCTAAAGGAAAAAAAATTATATAGGGTTTATACTTGAGTGAAAAGGAAAAGAGTGGCTAGAACTGGCTTGTCCTGGTTAACGAGAGCTGACTGTGAAATTTTCCAGTCTCATGAACCAGCTGTGAAACACGGTCATTATTAAAAATTACATTATATGAACTTACAATTCAGTACATTCTAATTTTTAAAAGGTAACAAATGCCCAAAGCTTCCTAATTACTGCATTTCACAGTGTTGATGTTCTTGAGGATGTTGGCATCTGTAGAGTAGAAATACTATAGATTAATTGTCATTAATTAATGGCAGCTCTCCCCATCTGCTCATTTAGTGCCTTCATGTTGGCGGCCTGAAACCAGACATGGTGGGAGCCTTGACATCAAGGGAACTGGCACATGTACCCCCCACCACAACCATCACCAGCGGTTGTCAACTAGCTGCCAGCACATCACTCTGTGTGTTTCTCTATGCACAGAAAGTCTGGGAGACACCCTTCAAACTCTCATATCTGGTTACCTCTAGAGGGGAGGACAGAGGGAAGGAGGATGAAGCTTTTGCTTTGTCTATTTATGAGACTTTACTGTCTCTATGGTTTAAAATTCACGTACAAAAAGAGAAAATATGCAGCTCGGGCCTCCCCTCTCCTGGCAGTCTCCCCAGATGACAACCCAGTCTTCAGGGACCTTCCCCTGGAATCTCATGGAACTCTGTACTTTATCATAATATTAATCATCCTTCATTAGCATTTTCTGATTGCTCCTTTCTCCCTGAGGGGAAAACAGAAGCATCTGTAGGTCCCGAAGCCAGCTGCAAGAACACCTAGTGGGTAGTGAGAGCCGTGGAGCCTAAGGCGGCGGCTGGAATTTCAGCAGCACCACTGACGTGCTAAGTGGTCTTGAGCAGGTGACTTCACCATCCAGGCTTCAGGATCCTCATCTGTAAAATGGGGGACCCAACCTTGCAGCCCTGCCATAAGGACTGGTGTGGAAAGCACCCCATAAACAGTCAAGATTACGTTTATTAAGGGGACCAAATGTTTGTTATGCTTCATTCCAGGTGGTGGAAGGTTTGCGTCAAACTCCATGTATTACGACATACAGTTGTGAATCTATATGTATTGCTGTTGTATGGCTACATGTATTACAACACACAGTTGTAATCAGACTTTTTGCAACCTCAGCTGGGCCGAGAGGCCTGGGTGTGAGCTGTGAGGGACTCTGGAGCTCCCTAAGATCTCTGTTGCTGGGTTCAGATTCCAGGTTTGCTGAGGGATGCTTCTTGACATGTCAATCTAGGATTCATTCATCACTAAATATCACCAAGGGAGCAGCTACATGGACAGGCTCTGGGAATAAAACGGTCATCTGGGAAGACAATGTCTTTGCTCTCACAAAACTCACAGTCCAGCGGACACGGAACGGAGGCTACTGTGCTGTCCTGTGGTCAGAACTATGGTGGGGAATTCTGGAACCTGGGAGCACAGAGCTGGAGCCCTGTAACTGTGGTCATTGAGGACTTTCTTGGGAGGTATGGAATCTAAGCTGAAGTCTTGGAGAAGAAGAAGGTGAGGGAGTTCTAGCGGGGGAAGCAGAGGGCGAGCAGGGTCACAGAGGGTGTTCAGAACACTTCAGACGCTACTGATGAGCCCTCATCATCCAAGTAGAGAGCAGACTGTAGACTTCAAGTCCTGGGACTGAGATGGTCCAGGAAGGGCTAGCCAGGGCCAGATGCTCAGGACCAGGCCCCAGAAGACTGGTTACCCAGCATCCTTCCTTGCCTTATCCCTCAAGGTCGACTCCTTGGCTACTCTGAATTCAGCACTTAGACCAGCCCAGGCTCTGAACACTGTGATGTGAGAAGGACTCTGACAACCTGGGTCTGACCAGAGAAGGGCGACCAGCATTGGAAGATGGTCCCTTAGCCTGCAGAAGAAGAGGCTAGAGAAAGCAGACACATCATCAAATGCAGAAAGGACCATCAAGTAGGGGAGGGCAGGCAAAACCAGGACCACTTGAGGATGGAGGCCCGAACTCAGCATGAGGAATATGCATGCAGAACGGTCCTAACATACATGTTCTAACATGCAGAACAGTCCTGCAATAGAACAAGCAGCCTTGTGAGGAGGTAAGTTTCTTGTCACTGGGGGTATTCAATCAGTGGACAACTCACTATCGGAGAGCCAAAGAAAGAATTTTCCCACTGAGTGAAAGTCTGTCCTAAATGACCTATAAAATTCTGTTTAAGAATTCTATGATTCTACATGGACATACCCTCAGAAAATAATATAAAAATCATGAGGTTTGCCTCTCTGGGACAGGCATGGGTCCACATAGACTAGAATGCTACTTCTGATCACGGTAATAACAAAGACATCAGCCTTAAAACTTTACCCACTGCTACTGATGGAGGAACTTCACTGTGCCAAGTACTCTGGTACCTGTTTCATGAATTCTCACAACTCAATGAAGGTAACTACAACTATTATTCCCATTTTACAGACTAGGAAACTGAGATTCAGAGCCGGTAGGCAGCTTGCCTGAGGCCACAGAGGAAACGTGTGGGGCAGCTGGAGTTCAGACTCTGTAGGTACAGCCCATGCTCTTAAGTGCTCAGTGGCGTAACAGATGTCAGCTCAGGCTTCCCCGGATGACCTCATGAGAATCAATCAGGAATGTCCTGGAGTCCTCTCTGAACTCCCGGCTTTGTTGCTTGTTTGAGCAAATCTGCTAAGGAAAGATGGGCAGTTTAATAGGGAGGAACAATCTGCTTTGCCGCAGAATGCCTGCCACCATCAAGGATTCACTGCTGGGTTCCTCTAAATGGTGTCATAACCAGATGCTGCAGAGATTGGATTTTTAAAAAACCTGATTTGCTTGCAACTTTACAGGAACCCATCGATTCCATAAAGAATTCTGATTTTCAGCTCTGCAGCTCCTCTCAGGGCAAAGCAGTTACAAAAATGATTTGTGAAGCCATTGACAGTTGACAAAGCTCTTTCACACAGACGCTCCTCCCAGAGGCCCAGGAGCTCGACGGCATCACCTCTGTCTCCAGCCACTTCCCAGGCTGGCAGACTGAAATGCAGAGAGATAAAGAGGGTGACCTTCCCAGGTGGCGCTAGTGGTAAAGAACCCTCCCGCCAATGCGGGAGCCACAGGAGATGTGGGTTCAGTCCCTGGGCCAGAAAGATCTCCTGGAGGAGCACATGGCAACCCACTCCAGTCTTCTTGCCTGAAGAATCCCATGGACAGAGGAGCCTGGCAGGCTACAGCTCATAGGGTCTCAAAGAGTTGGACATGGCAGAAGCAACTTAGCAGCATGCAAAGAGGCTAACCTAGACGTGAACTTGAACTCTGGCTACTGCTATGCTAAGAAACAGAGAATGAAGAACTTTTAAAGGGGGCTCTGAGATTATTCAAGCCATGGGTTCCTAACTTGGTGTCAATGAATTCCCTAAAATGTGTAAGGCATTGTATGAATATTGGTGCATGAGAGTAACCTCCTCGGTGACTAAGGAGGCTCAAGAACCACGATCCCCACACCTCCCCACCACCATTTAACCGACAATGGAATTAGTACAGTCAGCCCTGTCTATGTATCTGGTTCGATCCCTGGTCAGGGAACTAGATTCAATATGCTACAACTAAAGAGAGTCCCACGTGCCACAAAAGACCTGACACAACCGAATAAATAATACACTGTTTAAAGTATACAGGAAGAGAAGCATAGGTCATTTGCAAACACTGCACCAATTTATATAAAGGACTTGAGCATCCATGGATTTGGGTATCAATGGGGGTCCCTGGCACCAATCCTCATCAATTCTGAGGAAAAACTTTACATATTGCCTTTTATTATTCTAATTATCAAATTTCAAAAAGGCCCTGGGTACCTGGGAAATGAGGTATGTTTACTTACAATCACAAATTCCACATCTGTAATCTCATGAGACCCACATGAAGCTAACTGGAGATAATCAGGCTGAACATGCCCATCACTTGCTATGTACCAGGCATGCAACAAGCATGAACACTCACAATTCATGGGGGAAGTTCCCTTAGATTAGGGTCTCCATTTGATGGATCAGAGAAACAGAGCTCAGAGAGAATGGTGACTAGCCCAAAGACACACTTTCCTCAAGTGGGAGGAAAGAGATTCCAGAGCCCTGTCTCCAATGCAGACACCTCTTCCCTTTCCAAGTCCCTCTGCTCTGCCTGGAAAGGGAACCGGCCTTGGATCCAGCCGCAGAAACGACCACCCCCTACCCTGCACACACTCGGCCTCACTCCCCTCGGTAATAAATCTGGCTGTTGGAGAAATGGTGAAATGTGTCCTTGGGCCAGAACTTGAGGACCAGTGTGAGGAGACTGGCCTGAATCCTATCTCCTCGTTATGCCTGACATGAGGGTCTCAAGGCAAGGGTTGGGAGAGAGCCAGGAGAATCTGCCCATCTTTGGGGGAGCAAAAACGCAAATAAGAATGGGCATGTCGGACTTCCCTGGTGGTACAATGTATGGCAGTCCATCTGTCAGTGCAGGGGACATGGGTTCAATCCCTGGTTCTCGTGGATTCCACCTGCCTTGTAGCAATTAAGCTTCTGCACCACAGTTACTGAGCCCGCGCTCTAGAGCCCTCGAGCTGCAACTACTGAAGCCCATGCAACCTAGAGACCATGCCCCGCAACAAGAGAAAACACCGCAGTGGGAAGCCCACAAACCTCAACTGGAGAGTAGCTCTCCATAACTAGAGAAAGCGCACACACAGCAACAAAGACCCAGTGCAACCAAAAATAAATAAATCAATTATGTTTTTCAAAAGAATGGACATGTCGCCAGAGAGAAATTAGCTGGAAACAAACTGTATACATCACGCTACAGATCTGAAAGCTTCCCAGGAGGTCAGTGGTAAAGAATCTGCCTGTCAATGCAGCAGATGAAGGTTCGATCCCTGGGTCAGGAAGATCCCTTGGAGAAGGAAATGGCAACTCATTCCAGTATTCTGGCCTGGGAAATCCCATGGACAGAGGAGCCTGGTGGGCTGCAGTCAGTCCAGGGGTCGCAAAGAGTGGGACATGACTGAGCCAACAGACACAGGCTTTCCTTGTGGCTCAGACAGTAAAGAATTCACCTGTAATTCAAGAGCTATGAGTTCGATCCCTGGGTCGGGACGATCCCCTGCAGAAGGGAATGGCTATCCACTCCAGTATTCTTGCCTGGGAAATCTCATGGGCAGAGCAGACTGGCAGGCTGCAGTCAGTCCATGGGGTCGTGAGGAGTGGGCACACCTGAGCAACTGAACAGCAGCAGCTCTGGGCTTATGACTGAGTTGGCACCTGTGGGAGACTGAATTGGTCCAGCTCGCGCCCTTCCCTATCACCCTGGCCCTGAGACTCTGCACGATACTCTGTCTTACAGGGGGCCTCTAATTCTTCACTCCTTGACTTTGGGTTTGGTCATCTGACTTGTTTGGCCAATGGGACGGTAACAAGCATAATGCAAACGCAGGCTTGACATGGGCTTGTGAGGCCCTGCCTCCAGGGCCTCTGTGTCCGCAGAAGAGCTTCCCCAGGGAGCCACGGCCTCTTCAGTCTGGGCCCAGAACAGACACACTTGGAGCAGCCTGGCCCTCAGTGAGGAGCCAAGTCCCCCAGCACAGCGGAGCCCAGCTGAACCAGCCCAACTACAGGCAACCGGCAGACACACCAGAATCTGTGAGTAGCTACGATCAACCAGCAGATACCCAAGCAAGGATAAATGATTGCTGTTCCATACGCCAGGGCCTGCAGGATAAGTCCAGCCCTCCACCTGTTCTGTGCAGCCCACCATCTGGGATGGTTTGTACATTTCTAGATGGTTAAAAATAACTCAAAAGAAGACTATTTTACCATGTGAATATTACATGGAATTCAAATTTCAGCCTCCGTAAACAAAGTCTTAGAATTCACACACCTCTGGCGGCTCTCACACTGTGATGGATGGCAGAGCTGAGCGGTGTGGCAGGTACTGTATGGGTCACAAAGCCCAACAGACTGACTATCTGGCCATTTACACAAACATTTACAGATCCTCATTCTACCGCACTGCGTTTGGAGGTAGCTTATTACACTGTAACAACTGACTGTACAATTATTACTATTTGCCATGAGCTAATGAAAAAAGAACAAACTTTAATATGTAAATAATGCATTCTGGCAAAGACTAAGAAACACTGTGGCAGTTGTATTAACAAAAGATCTCCCAGTGTCTTAAATAGAGACAAACAAAGAAAGAAAATAGAAGTGTCACATGGCACACAGTAGCAGAGAGGTATGCCAAATTCAGAAGAATCTGTGTCTAAGTCGTCACTATCGTATTCACCCTATAAACAGCGATTTCGTTTCAGTAATGCATGACCCAACACAGGACACTGATTTTGTTCATTTGAATTACATTGATTTGTGTAGTTATGTTCATTTTATATTCATAAGTTTGTCTGGGTTTAAAGTTGTTTAAAAGCTATAAGAAATGTTGTGTTTACTTAGTTTCCGTGTTTAAACCTTTTAAAGTAACTTTAGAGTAAAATTAATGTAATCACAAATAACTGGGACTCCATAAACAATAAACGCAAAGAGTCGGACATGACTGAGCAACTGAACTGAACTGAAATGATAAAAGTCAGACACCGGACCAACTCGTACTTGAAAAAATGCTCAGCATCAGCAATCATCATGGAAATGCAGATTAAAACCACACTGAGGTATCACTTCACACCTGTTGGAATGGTTTTCACCAAAAAGACAAGAAATAACAAGTGTTGACGAGGGTGCGGACAAGAGGGAACCCTTGAGCACTGTTTTGGGAATGTAAATTGGTACACTATGGAAACCAGTATGGAAGCGCCTTAAAAATTTAAAAACAGAACTACCATATGATCCACTGATTTTACTTCTGGATATTTAACCACAGGAAACTTAACACAACAAGATATTTGCACCCCCAAGTTCACTGCAGCATTATTTATAACAGCCAAGAAATGAAAACAAACTAAATGCCCGCCAATGGATGGATGGATAAAGAATATGTGGATAGATATACAAGGGAATATTCTTCAGCCATAAAAAAGAGGAAATCCTGCTATTTGCAATAGCATGGATAAGCCTTGAGGGCGTTGTGCTAAGACAAACAAGTGAGATCAAGACAAATATTATATGATCTTCACTTACATGTGGAATCTAAAACAAAAAACCCTGAACTCATAGATATAGTACATAGATTAATGGTTGCCAAAGGCAGAGAGTAGGGGTTGTTAAAAATCAATGAAGATGGTCAACATAAATTAGTACTGGGTATGTAATGCAGAGTCTGGTAACTACAGGAATATATGTAATAACATACATATATACATATATTTCTTTTTAAAAGTGGCCTCAATATAACACAAGTGAGAAACAATTTCAGCAGAAGTGCTGAGGAGGCAAGGAAAGTTGAAGGTCAAGTTAGCAGTTGGTTTATATTGAAAATGCAGAATAGTTTTTCATGTTTTATTTTTGTTCCATATAGTAGATTTTAAGAATTATAGACTCAGTTCCAGTCAAAACTAGTTAACTAGAGTATTATATTTTTTTTGTGGGGAGTGGGGATATCTTTGGTTTGGCTCATGATTTAATAACAAAACTACTAACATTTACAAAAGTTATACAAGTCAAGCCATTTAATGCTTCTGACATTAAGAGGAATCTTAGGATTAAGGTCCATATTTTCATGCCTAGAAAAGCTAACACTGGCATTCAGTAGTGTTTTAAGGCCCATAACATCTTAGAACATGAGAAAAGCAACTTTTTTCTAGCATCATCTTCCGCTTCTCCCTCTCAGCACACCTTGTACCTCTGTCATCCCATCACAGGGTCCCCTGCCCTATTACGATTCCCCACCTCACATTACACACATGCCCTTGGACCTTTGTACATGCTATGCCCACTGCTTGTGACTCCATGTTCCCTCGGTCCCTGACACTATTGGCCACTCACTTAAACTCATCTCTCAAAACCTAGTTCAGGCTTAGAAGCAAGGACACCCCAGGAACAATGGGCACATCGAGTGCCCAGAGATCTGACTTCTCAATCCTATTTCTCACTAAAACACATTAGAACTCCTAAGGGAGCTGACTAGAACATCTTCTTTGGGACTTCCCTGGCAGTCCAGTGGTTACAGTGCTGTGCTTCCACCGTAGGGGGCACAGGTTCAATTCCTGGTCAGGGAACTAAAGACCCTGCATGCCCTGTGGTGGGGCAAAAAAAAAAAAACTTTGCACGACAAAGTAAGGAAATACTAAAAGAAGGACAAGAAGCCAGTCTGAATGGGTTATTGCTGGTCAAACCTAGGGAAATTTAAAGCTCAAAATGCATAATGAGACAGATAGACAATAGCACAATGAAGAAAAAAAAATCCATTAGTCCATACTAATAGTAAAAATAACCTTAAGGGATGGGGTGGGGGAGAAAGTTGAGCATTTCTTTTAAACAGAAGAATATTCAGTCATACGTGTAGAAGGAATGATTAAAAATCCTTTCAAGCCATGAAAAATAATTGATATGGGCAAGAATCATCAATGGCAGCTGAAAGCATCCAGTTACCGAGAAGACAAACGGACTTCACAGGCTCTTGCGATCTGCAGCGAGAAAGACTCAAAACGACCAGTGCCGAAAATCTACAACCTGAATCCAGCGTGAGGAAACCATCAGGCAAATCTAAACTGTGGAAGGTTCTCCTGTGTCCTGACCTCTTCCAAAGTAGCAATGTTGTGAAAGAGAAGCGCAATCCTGGGAAACTGCTCTAGAGTTAAGGAGACTAAGGAGATGCGACAAGTGTGACGCTTGAGTGGGTCCTGATCGGCGGAAAGACTACCAAGGCCATTACTCAGGGCAACTGGGAAAATCTGAATAAGGACTACAGTTGAGACAGCACTGTATCCTGAGTACAATAACCATACTGTGACTACTTAGGCCAGGGATCAACAAACTACTGCTGTAGGTCAACTCCGACCCCTCACCTGTTTTCACAGCCTGTGAGTTGAGCATGGTTCTGCTTGAGTTTTTCATAATTTAAACTTTTTCCATATAATTTCATTTGTGTGATTTTCAGAACTTCTCTAACTTCAAATTTCATTTGAAATTATATGAAATTCACATCAGTGCTGATAAATAAAGTTCTATTGGAACCCAGTGACACTTGGTCATTCGTGGTGCTGTCTGTCTACGAATGCTTTCACAGTACAACCGCAGAGCTGGATAACGGTGACAGACACTGTACAGCCATGAAGGCTGGCACCTGGAACTATGTCTCAGATAGTTCAGAAAAGAACCAGAAGTGTGTGCGCGCACGTGTGTGTGTGCGCGCGCCTGTAGGTAGCTATGCTGTGCTCTGCGGTGCTTAGTCACTCAGTTGTGTGTGACTCTCTGTGACCCTCATAGACTGTAGCCCACCAGGCTCCTCTGCCCACAGAATCCTCCAGGCAAGAATACTGGAGTGGATTGTCATTCCCTTCTCCAGGGGATCTTCCCATCTCAGGGACTGAACCTGGGTCTCCTGCACGGCAGGCAGATTCCTTAACGTCTGAGCCACCAGGGAAGCCAGGAAGTACAGCGAGAGACTGAAGCAATTGTTATAAAATGTTAGCAACAGGTAACACTAGATGCAGGGTGCAAGGCATCATCCAAGTCTTATGCTTTTGCAGAGTTTGAAATTTCAGAATAAAGTGTTAACAGAAATGAGCAAATACGCGTGAAACACACTTGCTCAGATTTCTCAAACACACACAGAAGCCCGACCTGCTTCAAATGTCCCTCCTTCCCTTCCTGGACCAGCCCGCTTTTCTTCTCTCCCCATGTCTGAGCCCTGGCCACCCCCGAGCCCGGTCAGACCTGCCTGCCTCCCCTGACGTCTTGCGCTGTTGCAACCATCTCTTCACACTTCATCTCTCCCATCAACCGGGGGGTTTTCAGACTCTGTTCTGGAGGGCGTGTCACAAGCCTTTGCACACCCAATCTTAAGTTTTTAAAATAAATCTCCACTTTATGATGGAAGCCGAAATGGAAAACCCTGAAACCCCATTTCACGTCTGCTTCTCCCTAGAACAGTAGGAGTCTGGCAGGCGGAGAGGCTAGCTGACAGCAGGGGAGTGGTCCCACCACACGGCGTCCTCTTTAAAAGGAGCCTAGCAAGTCTCCCGCCCAGGATCCACGCAGAGAAGCAGACCTCCTCGGGAGCTACCTGGAACTTCTCACGCTATGGCCAGAAAGCACTGGTAGCCAAGTCAGCTTGCCTCTTCCTAGTGGCCGCCAAATTCGGAGTCTCTATAGCTAAAAGTGCACACACAGGTCATTATGGTATGCATTTTTAGCCTCATTCCTGGCTCCATTTAGGATCTCCACCCTTGTTTTTCTTTCTTCTCTCTCTCCCAGTTTTAATATGCTATCGTGTTATATTTTATATATCCTGCTAGGCTGTCCTAAATCCCTTCTGGAACCAGACTGGGCCTCAGTGAAAAATTTAAATAGAAACCCTGTGCTGGACTCCTCTTTCTTCTGCCTCTTTCCCAAACCGCATGGCTGCCTGGTACTCCCCAGGCACCTCATGCCTGCAGCATCGTCTGCGGCCTGTAGTGTCTGAGGGCAGCCTGGCAAGCCTGGCAATGATTTATGGAGTCTGTAATTTCCAGGGAGATGAGAAAGTAGGGGAAGGGGCATTTCTTTTCTAAACATCCAGAAGTGAAGGCAAAACTCCTTCCGAGGGACTTCCTGATGGAGCAGTGGATGGGAGCCCACCCACCAGTGCAGAGGACATAGGTTTGAGCCCTGGTCCGGAAGGATTCCACGTACTGAGGAGCACCTGGGTCCATGTGCCACACCACTGAATCCCTGCTCTAGCGCCCACGAGCCACCACGACGGAGCCCGCATGCTGCAACTACTGAAGCCTGGGCACCTAGAGTCCGTACTACACAACAAGAGAAGCCTGCACACAGCAACAAAGCCCCTGCTCCCAGCAACTAGAGAAAGCCCGAATGCAGCAACGAAGACCCAGGGCAGCCAAAAAATAATAAATAAAACTCCTTCCGAGGAGGTCAGGCCTCGAAGGAGAGCTAGAAAGTGGAGACGGCCATTTGGTTCATCTAAATCTGGGCCCCGTCCCTGCATCACATTGTCGGCAATGGGACCGGCTTGCCTCCACGCTGAGGGGAGATGGAGTGGAACCTTGGTACTGGGCCGGAAGGATGAGTGGAAGAAAGACAACCGAGGCCAGGGGGCAGGAGTAGGCCAGACAAGTAAGGCAGGAGAGGACCGGGAGGCTGGATGAGAGGGTAGGTTCTCGAGTCAGACTGCTCAGGTTTGAATCTCAGCTCGGTTACTCAGCAGCTGCTCAGCTGTGTGCAGAACGACTCCTCCTCCCCAGGCCTCGTTTCTCAGCAGAGTAACGGATAGACTAATACCCGCTTCACAGGAGTACCGCTAGGATCAAATAGGATCATGCTGTGAAGTGTCAAGCACAGAGCCAGATATATAGTAGGTGCTCAAGAAACATGAATCGGCTATGCTTATCCTGGGAGCACCACCACTGCTTCCACTGAGACTTTACAAACTGAGTTATGGAAGCAAATGTGTTCTGTTGGATGGAGGCCAGGGCTTTGGAAGGCAGGCAGAAGGTCAAGAAGAGACAAGATCAAGTATGGCTTTGGGACAGGACCTGACACATGAATGCAGTTTATTTAGGAAGTGTGGCTTCTAAATCCTGGTCCAAAACTGGGGCCGTGGTTCAGGCCATTTGTCCTTTTCTCACACCATTCAGCCAACCCATCATTTGAGCAAGCTGTTCCTCATTCCCGCTTTGCCCCAGCTGAGGCCCCGATTGAGAACACACACACACACAGAGGCACTGCTCAAGCTGTTTTATACTTCTGTTCTCTCCAGGCCTTCAACACCTCTCATGTCTCTGGATCACAAAAGCCAAAGTCTCCATATGGTAGAGTGACCTCCAGCCACACCATCCCTACACCCATGTCTATGGCACAGCTCAGAGGCCCTTGGAAGGAACCTCCAATGAAGCAACATAGCTGCCCCTGGCCACATCCCTGAATTGCAGGCCATGCCCACTCTTGAGAGGTGGAGCTGGTCTAGGACCAGGCTGCAAACTCCAGATCTTCCTATTCTCCCTTTTCTCCAGACCCCAGACCCATGCCAGGCCATGAACCTGGGGAAGATGCCTGCTTTAGAGATCCCAAGCTTGCCTGGCTGGGCCATCCCAGGAGTACACTCTGGTGGGAAAGAAAGGGATCCCCAAGCCTTTCTCTGGGTATGAGATTTTCTCCCCTGAGACTTTCCCACAGGCTGAGAAGGCAGTGGCCTCCTCTTACTGAACGCCTACCCATCCTTCAAAACCCATCCCCAATTTGCCCAGCCAAAACCAACTCCTCTTGTCCCCGCCCCTCCTGTCTACTGCAGCACCACAATTACCAGCAACATTCTGGGTTGGGAATAGGCCTCCTCCCCTCTCATCTACCTTGGCCCCAGCTTACCATGGCTGGACTACAGACTTAAGAACAGAGAGCAAACTTGGTGCATTTCTGTTACCTCTAGAGCTTCCTGTGCAGTACCTAGTACATGGGAGTTGCTCTGTCTATGAGGCTAAATTGAATACTTGAATTTAATCACATAATCACACATGTCTTCCCATGAAGGAACTCCTTAAAGTCCCAGGCATCACAGAGGGAGGCTATCTTTGAAGGAACTCAGGGTCTGCCAGGTACTACCTGCAGGAGTTAGGGGGTTGCTTACTGAACCTCTTCAGCCCCAGTACCCTCCATCAAGAAGGGCAGCCAAGTCCACCTGCGGGACTATTTTGAGGAAGAATGTGGTAAACACCTGGCATATAATAATTGCTCAATAAGCCGCCAGACTTTGAAAACAAGCCGATCATCCTTGTTGGCTTCCCCTCCTCACCTCCTACTCACACCTCAAATCCACAGCAAGGTGGCTTCCACCCATGCAACTGTCCCTGCCAAGGACACCAGGACCTGTGTGCCCCCCGAGGCAATGGGCTCTCAAGCCTCAAGCTTCTCACCCTCTGCAGCACTGATCCCTTTGCCCATCCCTTCCCAGGGCTTCAGCTGCATAAGGTTATGCTTGGCTTTCCCTGCTTGGCTGCAGACCCACACACACTGATGTGCCTCAGGACAGCTCCACCTGGGCATCTCGTGGGCACCTCCAGCTCTCCCCACCCCAACTTGAGCTCACCTTCTCCTCTGTCTCAGGCTACCTCTCTCCACCTCTCCACACACTTTAGCAGCCATCCCCTCCCAAACACATAAGTTCACTGGATCAGAGTCACACTACTGCTATAACAAATGGCCACAAACACAATGGCTTAAAACAACACAAATGTATTATCTTGCTTTTCTGGAAGTAAGGGAAGTAAGGAATCCTAAAATCAGGTGTTGGCAAGGCTGAGTGTTTTTCAAAAGGCCTGAGGGAGGAATCTGCTTCCCGGCCTTTCCTAGTTTCTGGAGGCACCAGCATGCCTTGGCTCCTGGCCCCTTCCCTGTCTTCGTGGCCAGCTGAACGGCATCTTTCGGTGTTCTCTTTAGGACTCTGCCTCTCCTGCCCTCCTCTTATAAAGATGCTTATAACTGCACTGGAACCTCCCATGCAATCCAAGATAATTTCTCCATCTCAAAACCCTTAACTTGATCACAGGTGCAGCCCCTTTTACCATATAAGATAACACATTCACGGGTTCCAGGGGAGGGACCTGACCATTTTTGGAGAATCATCATTTGATCAACTATAGCTAACTCCCTTCATCAGCTCCAAATCTCTAAGACACTCCTCCAGGGACAGAAGAAACATTGACCTACCTCCTTTCCACGTCAAATGTCTCCATGTGAACCTTCTCAGGTAACATAAAAGCTTACCCATCATGCCTGTCTCTACTGTATAGTCAGCAGGACTTCCTCCATCGGGTTTTTTTAAAGACGTTAAAGTCGCATTAACAAGTTCCCTTAGGAACTTCCATGGTGATCCAATGGATAAGAATCCACCTACCAATGCGGGGAACATGGGTCTGACCCCCGGCCTTGCACGATCCCACACGCCCCTAGCAACTAAGGGCGTGTACCACGACTACTGAAGCCAGCACACCTAGAGCCTGCGCTCCACGAGCCACGGCCGTGAGGAGCCTGCGCATCGCAGCTGGGGAACGCCCACATGTAGCAAGGAAGACCCAGCATGGTCAAAAATACATTCATGAGTTTAAAATGCGATCAAGGAGACCCAAGTAAAGTTAACCTGCGTCTGAGACTTAGAAGCCAGCGCAGATGCGTGTGTCTGAATAAAGCTCACCCCACTTTAAAAAATACAAAAACCTCCTTAACCCCAGTCTTGCCTTAGCCATCACCCTTTCCATGTCCCTCCTCCACTTCTTACTTCTCCTCAAACTTCTTCTTTCATTACTCTTCTTCGGGATTTCTCAACTCCGATCTACTGACAACAGAGCCACACCACTCTTTGTTGTAGGAGGCTGCCCTGTGTATTACCAAAGGTTCAGCAGCATCCCTGGCTTCCCTGGTGGCTCAGACAGTAAAGAATCTGCCTGCAGTGCAGGAGACCCAGGTTCGATCCCTGGGCTGGGAAGATCCCCTGGAGAAGGACATGGCGATCCACTCCAGTATTCTTGCCGGGAGAATCCCATGAACAGAGGAGCCTAGTGGGCTGCAATCCATGGGACTGCAAAGAGTCAGACACGACTGAGTGATTTGCACTTTCACTGGCCTCTTCCTTCTAGATCCCAAGTTGTGATGGCCAAAAAATGTCTCCAGACATTTCCAATTATCCCAGAAAGGGGGCAGAAGGTATAAATTGCCTCAGGTTGGCAACCATGGTCTGACAGTATCAGCACTTGCTAAAAATCACCAGTGACTTCCCTGGCACTAAGTCCAATGGGTGCCTCAGAGCCCTTCTCTCACCTGGCTTCTCCACCCAGTTGGACATTGTTGGACATTCCAGCCATCCCACCTCTCGGGTTGCTCTTGCTGTGTCTCCTGTACAGGATCAAGCTCCCCTTCTGGACCATTCACTGTTGAAGTTCCTCAAAGCTTAGTCCATAGGCTTCTCCACCTCCCACTCAGCCCATTCTCCCTGGGCGCTGCCCTCCAGCCCTCTCGCCCCACTGACCACTTAAGCACAGGTGACTCATGAAGTGACATTTCCAGACCTCCTTTCCAAGATCCCAACCCATAATCTAACTTCCCAGTTGATATCACCACTTGGATATCTTAACATCACTCCAAACTCAACAAGCCCAAAAACCAAAATCAGGATCTTCCCCTCAACCCAGTTTCCTTCTGGTGTTCCCCATTTCTCACACAAAAACATCATTCCTGACCTGGAGGCAGAAGAACACTGCAGAAGTTGTTCTTCATACTTCCCTCTCCCTTACTTAGGCCAGTCTCTTCCCAAGTCAAATCTCCCTTACCTTTGAAACATTCACAGAGCAGTTCACTTGTCTCTGTGCCTCTGCCCCACCCAAGTCCAAGCCTCCACCATCGTTGACTTAGAGAACGACCACAACCCTCTGACTGGGGTGCAGACGTTCACTCTTTCTTTATTTTTTGGCCACACTGTTCAATATGTGGGGTCTTATTTCCCTGACCAGGGGTTGAACTCAGGGCCCCTGTATTGGAAGGCAGGATCTTAACCACTGGACCACCAGGGAAGTCCCCCAGATGTCCATTCTTGACCCATGCCTCTAACCAGTCAGTTCTCCAGCCTGCAGTCAGACTCACCTTTTTAAAACATAAATGAAAGTTCCTCATTGTTCTTAAAATAGAAGACAAAAGTCCCAATTTGGCCTGCTGAAATCTATATGACCACGTCTGTCTCTTCCAGATCCCTGGGTTTCCTGCACTCCAAGCACAGTGACCACCTAGGTGAGCAAACGTACCATGCTCTCTCCTGCTACAGGGCCTTTGCTCATGCTGCTCCATCCATCTTGACTGTCCTCACAATCATCACCTGGTAGGAATTCTCTTCCTTCAATCACAGCTCAGCTAGTAGGAAGCCTTTCCTGACTTCTGGCCACATCAAATCCCTTTTTTGATCACTTTTCTCCTAGCCTCCCTGTCTCTTCATTACCTTTCAGAGCCATCATTTTATATTTACTTATCTTATTCTTTAATTCATTCCATCTTCCCACAGTAAACTCTATGGAGGCAGCATTGATGTCTGATCCAGTCCACCACTGTGTCCCCAGAGCCAGCCCAGTACTTGGAACAAAGGAGACTCTCATAAATGGCTAAGGAACGATTTTCCTACTTATCCCATGTCTCCCCATCTCTGTCCAAGTTTGATGCCTGAAATTCATCTTTGATCAGCCTTCCTTTTCAAATCTGAAAATCTCTCTTCCTTATCTTCACATCTTGTCCATCAACAAATCTTACGAATTCGCCCCTTTAAATCTCTCTCAAATATGCCCACCTCTAGCAGCAGAGTTTAAGCTGCTATCTTTCCTTATGTGAATCTCCACTCCAGCCTTTTACCCAGAATCCCAGTTCTCCATTCTGCAACTTTCCAGGTCACACTTCTGTCTGAAATGTTCCGATGGCTTACCTTGCCTGCAGGATGAAGGATACACTTTCATGGCCTATGGAACCAACTCCCTCCCCGGCCGATTCTCGCCTCTCTGCCTCTCAGGCTCACTGCTGCTATCCTCCTGGACTTTTTGGGGTCCCTCTCTCTCAGCTCGTCTGTCTACAGGGAGAATTTTTCATCCTCCTTTGACTAACTGCTACTCATTCTTTAAGTCTCAGACCAGAGGAAATCTTGCCCAACCCCCTCACATAGGCCAAGAACAATACCAACAACAGCGGACAGTCACTGCGTGCTTGCTAGAGGCGAGCATGATTCTTAAGAACTTTGCAGCATCGCCGCATTTCGTCTTCACCATCAGCTATGATTATCCTGTCACAGAGAGGTTCAATGACTGGTCCAAGGTCACATTAGATAGTAACTAGCAAACCTGGCTGACACAATGAGCTCGGGCTCCAGGCCCCAGATTCCAGAGCACTGTGAACGCTGCCATCTCCCTGTGTCTCCAGAGCATCTTATATTCTCCCTTAGGTCACAACTGTCACACGTGAATGTATTTGTTCACTGCCCACTCTCCCCACCAGACGATCCACTCCCTGAGGGCAGGGACTGTGCCTGTCTTGTTGGAGGCTTTACCTCTAGCTCTAGATTTTACTGCTCTTTTAGTTGAATGTCATGCTCTGCATCCTCACAGCCCCCAGCCCCAGGTCATCCACTCCAGAGGAAGGCTTGGGTAAACCCTTTGTAAATGTCATACAATAGTCCTCCAGACACACACAGGAGGACTCAGGGAGAAATTGCCCAAGCACTGATTCTGCTGACTACTGCATAGAGGGCGCCTCTGAATGGCCCTCAGCCACCAAGGGTCATCTACTTGTCCAGCAGTGATGGCAGAAAAGCTCTGGGACCAGGCTGGGCCGGCATATGGCTCCCCCTGCTGGTTTCCTTCCGCGTTCCCGGCACCCTTTACCCAGGCACAGCCCAGGGGACACTCACCAGCCACGAGAAGAAGCCAGCTGATTTGTCCTGGGTGGAGATCTGCCCCTCATAGGGGCCGAAGATGCGGCCCTTGGGGATGACCTCATTTATGCAACGCACATCATTCTCCCCACTGGCTTCCTTGACCACCTCCATGCCCTGGGGGATGGTGAGGGCGGCCCGGTCTGGGATGCCCACGGGCACGGGCGTGTCAGACACGAACACTGGGGGACCGTGGTTCGGGCACTCATCCACAAAGTACTCCTGGCAGGACTCACAGACTGGAAGGATGGAAAGAGGAAAGAGCTTCAGTGGTTGCAAGGAGAGAGCCCCATGGAGGTGGCTGAGGGGCTGATGAGAAACCCACCCAGAGGACAGCATAGCCCAGTGGGAAGCACACAGCGTGAGACTCAAGAGTCCCAGCCCTGGCTCCACCCCAGCCCCTGAGTCTTCAGTAACGACACCCCACTCCCCTCCCTGGTGACTCAAGGGACACACCTGCCAATGCCAAGGAAGCCACTAGCCCCCTTGGTTTCAAATTTGAAGAAACAGAAGAAAGGCCGTGCCTGGAGTCAGATGGGTGTGCATCTGTGAGCTGTGGGAGCTGAGCCAGGAGGCACTTAACCCTCACCAGACCTGTGTCCTCCTCTGGAGAACGGGGCCAAATAATAGACACCTCAGCGGCTAAGTGGGAGGATTCACTGAGGCCTGGACCTGTGTCTGGTGGACGCAATAGGTGAGTGCCTATCATCAGAGGCCCCTAAGCAGAGATGGGGTGGGGGGGTGGTCGGTGTGATCAGGAATAGCCCCAAGCTCCACTTACACCAGAAGTCCACTTGCTGGAAGCTTTTGGGCATGATGAGGTCACGTTTTCCCTTCAGTTTCCTGGGCTCCACTTCCATGACTGAGGGGTCTGGTCTCCTAGAGCTGGCCAGGACAGGGGCCAGTAGAGAAAGCACAAAGGCGTCAGAGTGAGAGGCTGGTGGGCAAAGAAGCCGAGAACTTGGCCAGGAAGCCATGAGGATGGGGCAGGTTAGAGGAACCCCAGCCAGCCCGCTTGTCTGATGCAGCAGATAGTAGAAAGATAGGGGTCCTGAGACCTGGCTTCAGGCCTTCCTGGGTCACTGCTTGGGTTTTTCTAGAGCCCGTGCCCACCCCTGGTCCTAGGAGTTGCCCAGAGCAGGGCAAGAGTGAGCTCTCTTCCCAGGGTCTCCAATCAACCCAGCTGGGCGACGCCCCCCTCTCCCTCGCCTGTCCCCACACTGGGGCCTCACCAGGGCTGGCCATACTCCTGGTCTCGGAGCGGTGAGCAGACCTCCGTCTTCACCACCGTCACCATCTCCCCCACCGCCGCCTTGGTCTGCACCAAGCGCTCCTTCATGTTCTCAGTCATTCTGTCCTGGGGGTGAAGGCAGGACCAGCACAGGAAGAGGATCAAAGAGACAGGGGAAGAGGGGTGAGTGGCGAGAGGGCAAGCGGGGGTCCCATGGAGTCTGGTTACCCTCCCTGCCATCCCTAGAGGAAGCGCTTGAGAACACAGACAACAAAAACAGCTGTAGCCGGGCCAAGAGGAAATGCCATTTCTACCCCGGGCTGGTCCTGGGGAGGACTGGAGCCACCAGCCCCATGGGGTCAGGGGCCGGGAGTAGCTCAGGCCAGGAGGCAGGGCTGCGAAGCGCAGCCTGGACCCCAAGCCCAGAGGGCAAAGGGTACGAGGGACCCATAGGAGCCTCCGCACAAAACTTGGCGGTGGGGGGTAGGGGGAACAGGGACAGGATCCGCTCAAGTCCAGCAGGGGCCAAAGCGGGGCAGGCAGATGAGATGGGCCCTGAGCGCTGGCTGCAGAACCCCTCACCCAGGGCTGCCAGGGAATGCAGCCAGGCTCGCTTTGCCAGCTCAGAGCAGGTACAGGCGGGGCCTGGTGGTGCTGGTGTGGGGAGGGGGGGGGTTCCCGCGTGGGCGGCCCTGATTCCAAGCCCCACCCAGCTCTCTCTAGGGGAGTCTCCTTAGCCCACGGCTTACCGCCCTCCTCCACCACCGCGCTGGGCTTCAGCCCCTCCCTTGGCACCCCAGGGTCCTCATGCCAAGCCAGGGGACCACTCTTCGGGTCAGGACAGCGCTCAGCTCGGCTGCGAGCGCGCTCGGCCCGGGGACTGGGCGAGCAGCGTGTGTGACTCACTACCCGGGGCCCCGCTGGCCACACCCCTGCTCCTCTGCTAATCAGCCCCCTGCTCCCCACCGGGGCCCCAAAGCCGCCGGCAGCGGGGAGGGGTGTGGGGAGACGTGCCGGCCTGCCCCCTTCTCCGGGCCGGCGGGGACGTGTTGGGGGGGGGGGGGCGCGGGGAGCGGGGCGAGGGCGGCCCGGCTCCGGCCGAACCGCCCCGCCCCAGCCTCCCCGCACCACCCGCGGTCCCCCGGGCACCCCCGCCCCCGGAGTTCGCGGGTCGTCCAGGCCGCGGGTCCGGCGGGGAAAGTGTGAGATGCCGCGATCCGGCCGGCGCGGCGCACCGGCCGGGCGCAGGGGCGGCGCTGGGGACCGGGAAGGGCGCGGGCTCGCCCTCCGCCGCCTCTCACCAACCTTCGCGGCGGGGCGCTCCCGGGCCGGCCCGGCCCTGCCCGGCGCCCGCCCCCCGCCCGCCCGCCGGGCCCAGCATTCCTTGCGGGGGCATGTGGCTTCTTGCCGGCCCCGGGGGCACGTAGCTGGCTGGCGGCCGGGAGGGGGGCGCGCGGGGAGCGGGAGGAAGCGGGCGCCCGGGAGGGGGCCCGCCGCCCGGGAGGGATTCCAGCCCCTCACGAGGGGCTCGGCCCCCACGGGGACGGGGGGCGCCGGGCGGGGCGTCTGGGGAGAGTGAGAGCGCCGGGGAGGCTGGGCCCCGTGGCCCGCCGCGGGTCCCCCCGGGTCCCTCCCCCCGCGACCCCCAGCCTCCGCAGCCCACCCTGCACGGCCTACGGTGCGGCCAGGGCGACATCGACACTCCACTTGCCAGCCACGCACCGCAAGCCCGCCCCTTCCCCACCTGCGCGGCCGCGGGTGGCGACCCGCATCTGCGAAGGGCCTCACGCGAGGTTGTTGGCTGCCCAACCAAACGGCCTCCAGCCGCCAGTGATGGTGGCAGGGGTTGGGGTGGGAGGGTGGTCACTGAGGCAGGAACCTGGGGCTGGAAGGTTGTCAAGTGACTCCCCCAAGGTCACTCAGACCATTCGTGGTGACGTCCGCACTGGAGCCTGGGGCCACCTCTGAGTAAATTGGAAACAGGAGGACCCCCAAAGGTAAGTGTCTTGTCTGGACTGGTTCACTTCCGTGCCCCACCCTCAGCCCAGTCTTCTTCCAGAAGGATCGTTGGAATCACCAACCCCAGGTGGGTTCTGGACTTGGCCCAATAGGTCCAACTGCCGGGTGGACCCAATGGAATTTTAAGGAATCCCTGAACATCCCTGCTCAGAGGCGCACTTCTCAACTGGATGGACAAGATTCACACACAACACCTTCTGAGCCAGTTAGTCCAGAGTGTAGGAATCTGGGCCCCCAGCATCCACTGCCTGGGTTCAAACCACTGTGACTGGCCGTGGGATCCTGGGCAGGTGTTAAGGACTCAGTGTTCTTCAGTGTGCCTGTATTTGGAGATAGGGCCTGTGAGGAGGTGATAAAGTTTAAATGAGATCATAAGGATGGGGCGCCAATCTAATAGGGTTGGTGCCCTTTAAGAAGAGGAAGAGACACCAGAGCGCTTCCTCCTGCTCTCTCTCTCCACCAGGTAAGGGCAGTGGGAAGATAACAGCAAGCCAAGAAGAGAGCCTTCACCAGGAACCAAATGAGCCAGCACCTAGATCTTGGACTTCCAGCCTCCTGGACCGTGAGAAATAAATGTTTGCTGTTTAAGACCTGGTTTATGACATTTTGTTATGACAGCCTGAGCTAAGACAGTGGGTTTTCTAACTTCTCTGGGCTTCCATTTATTCATCAGGAAAATGTGGCAAGTATTAGGTTCTATCACAGACATCTCTGTGTTAAATGGACGGAGACGAAATCGGAGGGATCTGGTCACCATCTCTGCGCATCGACTGAAGAAAGCTCGTTGGGCAGGTGGGTATGAGTGATGTCATGAAGGAGTGGCTTTGAATTCTCTCCATTGGATTAGATTTAAGTCAGTCATTTACGAACTCTAGCACTCTGTTAGGAACTGACTGGTGGGGACCATTTTGCATTGAGCTCTCCTGTTCTAGCCCTCTGCCCACCCCCGGCTACACCTGTATGCCATCCTCAACCTGTACACCATCCTCAACCTGTACACCATCCTCCACCTGTACACCATCCTCCACCTGTACCCCATCCTCCACCTGTACCCCATGCTCCACCTTGCCAGGAAGCCTGTGAACTTGCTTTGTATTCTATCTGCATCTCACCTGGAAAACTCCTACCCATCCTTCAGCCCTCACTGCCACCCCCCATAATACCCTCTCTGGCCCTCTGGCCCTTTCCTCATGGCCCTTGTCATCTTTAGAACAGTTTCTTTTTAGCATGATTATTTGATTAATATCTGTTTCCCATCATAGATTAGAAGCCCTCCAAGGGCAGGGTGCAGGCCTTTTTGCTCACCACTGAATTGTCAGCACTCGGACATCCAGGCGGAAATAAGTGAAAGACAAGCAAGCTACTGGGGCATAAACGTTAAGGTAGCTCTCATTCTCAGGGTCATGCACTTACAGGATTGGTACCTGAGAGTGAGTGCCTCCTTAAATTTTACACTTGCTTTCCTTACCTGGTCTCAGCCTTGCCTAGCCCACGGTGTATTCTCCATAAATATTTGTCAAGTGAATTGATGGACAAATGACCCATGTCATAACTCATCCCACCTCCACTAATATGTCCTTCTGTCCCCATTCAGAATCTCCATCCTATAAGAGATCTCAAGGGGGTGACAGGGTGGGTTAGTTATTGTTTTGAACCCTCTTCTTGGGGCACTTTCTTATGACCTCTACTAGGCAAGGCGGGTGAGGCTGGTATCTAGAGGCCATGAGGGAAAGTGAGAGTGTGATGGAGTTAGACTCCTGAAGCCTGGAGCGTGGATTTGGTGATAAGTGTAAAACACAAGCTGTGCGACCACGGGCGCGTGACTTCAGTGTTCTAGGCCTTAGGATCTTCCTTGGCAAAATGGAAATAATCAAAATTGCCCAGAGAAAGCAATGCGACAAAGGCTGGGTCAAGGCTCTGGAAAGAGCCAAGTGCTAAGGGTTTATAAGAGATGTTAACAGTAAACTGGCTGCCAGACAAGGGAGTGGGCAGGAAGAGAGAGGAGAGAGGGGAAGGAGATTATAGAGACAAAGGGGGAAAGGAGAGGAGGGGAAAGTAGGCAACAGTAAGAGAATGGAGGCTGGAGGGGAAGAGGGAGAGGAGAGGAAATCAGAGAAAACAAGATGGAAAGAGAGAGATGGAGGGAAATGGCCCACAGACACTTCTGTAAGTCTGAAATGGCCCCGGGGAGACCATCCTCTTATGAGAAAAGCATTCATTTGAATCTCAAAGTGAGATGTCTATGGACCACTTCCTTTCAGGTCTTATTTTTCATTTATATCCCACCTTCATCCCATTCTTTAAAAAAAAAAATTGTGATGATTTATAACGTAAATCCATACTCAACAGGACAGCTGAACAACCAGAGACCCCGTGGAGAAGGAGTGATGGTGATGCTAGTTATACCCAGAATCTGTTGTAAGATGGTTGGTGATCTAGTTTTCCATTCAGTCCTGAGCCTCCTGGCAGTTAAGGCAAAAAGGGAAATACGATGGGTTACAAAAGACTCGCTATTGATACCTATTTACTAACTACACAGTTAAGTTCTCTTCATTCTTGGAGGAGTCCAGCTGCCTAGAGAATCAGAATCAAGCCTCACTTATATGACTGATGTGTATTACAATCCTCTGTGTCTAACGAAGGCCACAGGGGCAGGGAGGGAGAAGGTGGGATATGACAGGACCGAATGGACTTCCAGTTGGGAAGAATGGGAAAGCACAGGCGTATGTCCTTCCTTGGGTCCATGTCAGCAGGCACTGTAAGGCTAGAGCCAGGTGAAGCCCCGGCAACCGTTTCTGCGGATTGTTCTGGCTCTGCTTGCCTGGAGAGGGACCTGGGGGAGGGGTGGTCGGCCGGCCTCGTGGAGGACTCCCAAGCTGCTGGCAATGCTCCCTCTCAGCTGGCTCCTCGGAGTCTGCACACGCAGAGATTAGGCATGTTGCAAACCCAGCAATGAGATGCAGACCCAAGAGGAGGGGGCAGAATGCAGCTCAGGAGCCTGCAGCTCTGTTTTCACCCTTGGCAGGATGCCAAGGTCCTGGAATGCCCGGCAGCCAGTGTGGCCAGAGGGACTGGGAGTCTGTACCCACCGGGGTACCCTAGAAGCTGGCACCATGAGAATCTGGCACGTCATGTACCCCTGCAGCATCCTGCATTGTCTTCGCTGATGACAAAGGGACACGCAGTAAGGGGGCTACCCAAGTCACACGGTGACATGGGCTGGGTCCCAAGCCCTAGGTCTCAGTCCTGACTGTGCCATAAACTTTTTAGGGGTCCCTGAGCAAGGTCCTGCCTGGCCCTAAGTCTCAGTTTTCTCCTCCTGAAAAATAAAAGGTCCGACATGGTTCTTAACAGTAGGCCATGGGGGGTAAGTGGGAAAAAGCATGAAATTATTACAGGGAGTTGTTGGATGTATATGTCCAGCAAGCACTGCCTATAAAAAAAATAAATAATATACCTAGCGCTTATACATAAGATGAATTTGCAAATGTATTAATATGTAGATACTTTTGTGATGAACAAAAGGTAAATTTATTTTAAAGTGTTATTGATTCATAGAAACTCTGCCACCACGTGTTTTGTTACTCAGTTGATACCAGCACAGCTATTCACAAGCTGTGCTGTGTAATCTTGAGAAAACTCACTACCCACTCCTGTCTCTGTTTCCCCATCTGTCCAATGGGACAGATATCAGATCCTATCTCTTGGGGCCGTTTTACATAGCACAGTGCCTGGCATAGAATAAGTACTCTATACATATTCTTCTTATCCATTTGATTTATTACACACATTAGGTATGGGGCTTCCCCAGTGGTTCAGCAGTAAAGAATCTTCTGCAATGCAGAAGATGTGGCCGGAGCCATGGGTTCAATCCCTGGGTCAGGAAGATCCCCTGGAGAAGGAAATGACAACCCACTCCAGAATTCTTGCCTGTAAAATCCAATGGACAGAGGAGACTGGTGGGCTAGAGCCCATGGAGTCTCAAAGAGCTGGACATGACTTAACAACTAAATGAAAAAAAAAAAACAGCCACAGCACATTAGGTCTCTGTTGGTGACATTTTTTGATATTAAAAGAGGGCCTTTACAAGCAGTCAATACCCCTAATAGAAAAACACTTTTAATAAACCTATGCTATAAAGATGATTATCCCAATAGAAAAAAATGGAAAAGTTGTGAAAGCAAAAAAAAAAAAAAGACAAATGGCCAGCATGCTTTATGGAAAACCACAAAACTTTAATACTCAAGTAAATATAAATCAAAACAAATAAATATCATCTCTCCTTTATTAAACTGGCAAAGATTAAAAATCTCAATACCAGTCAGAGCTGGCAAGTATGTGGGGAAATAGCAGTTGGTATAGAAACCGATGTAACCTTTCTGCAAGACAATTTGGCAATGCATATCAAAAGCCTTGAAATGAGCAAAACCTTTGTAGGAACAATCTCAAAGCTAATAATTTATCTGAAGGACATAGTTAAAGATTTACCCACAAGGCTGTCCTCTGCAACACTATTTTTAGTAGCAAAAAAAAAACAAAACAGGAAACAAACCTCGAAGACAGAAGTTACTATACAACATACAAGGGAATATTAGACAGCAATTAACAATGCTTCAGAAGAATATTTATTGACATGGAAACACAAGCTCAATATACTGCTAAAGGAAAAATGTAAGTTATGAAGTGAAAGAAGCGAATCGGAAAAGCCTACATCTTGTATGATTCCAACTTATGACATTCTGGAAAAGGCAAAACTATGGAGACAGCAATAAGATCCGTGGTTGCCAGGGGTTGGAGGTTGGGAGGGGTGAATAAGTAGAGCACAGAGGATTTTTAAGGCAGTGAAACCACCCTGGATACTATAATGGTGGATACATGTCATTATCCATTTGTCCAAACCCATAGAATGCATAACACCAGTGAACCTTAATGTAAACCGTGGACTCTGGATGATAATGATGTCAGCATAGGTTCAGCAGTTGTAACAAATGTACGTGCCTCTGGGTTTAACTGTATAACCAACAGTTGAATGCCTGCTGGGGTGGCCCCTGGACCAGCCACATAGCTGAGGACTGATGGGTCCAAAAACACTTCAACTCTTGGAATCTGGGCTTAGTCCTAAGACTGGCGCTGCTGTCCACGGTGGGGAAGGGGTGGGGGGCAGGGAGCATAGGAAAACTCTCCACTTCTGCTCGATTTTCCAGTGAATGTAAAACTACTCTAAAAAATAAAGCCAATTTTTTAAATCAAAGTTGCAAAAAGATAGATACAAAACAATTGTGTATAAAATGCGTATTTAGCTATATGGATTTGCAACACAGGTCTGGGAGTATGCATTTTTGGGATATCACTAGTGGTTAGTTGCAGATCTTAGGTTAAAGAGTTTTCCTTAGTTTTTGCTTACGTCACTTTAAAAATAATTGTAAAAGAACTCTTCATACTCATTTAGTTGAGAAACCGCCAGAGATGATAACTAACATTCTTCTATCTTTATCCACTTGTCATTAGACATTGAGACCTAACCCACTATTTAGGGCTTCCACTGGTGCTGGTGGTAAAGAGACTGTCTGCAGTGTTGGATACGTAAGAGGCACAGGTTCAGTCCCCGGGTTGGGAAGATCCCCTGGAGGAGGGCATGGCAACCCACTCCAGTACTCTTGCCTGTAGAATCCCATGGACAGAGGAGCCTGGTGGGCTATGGTCCGTGGTGTCAAAAAGAGTCAGACACAACTGAAGTGACTTAGCACTCATGCACACACAACCGACTATTTGGGAGGAAGGAGGAATCTAAATTAAAGATAGGCATGTAAGTGTCATATATATGTCACTTGATATACATTGGACGAATGAATCAATGAATTAATCAATCGCCCAGGTGAGCAATAAGGGCCCCAATATTTTTACCACAAAGCGTCCTTGGTGGCTCAGACAGTAAAGCGTCTGCCTACAATGCGGAACACCTGGGTTCAATCCCTGGGTCGGGAAGATCCTCTGGAGAAGGAAATTGTAACCCACTCCAGTACTCCTGCATGGAAAATCCCATGGATGGACGAGCGGGGCAGGCTACAGTCCATGGGGTCGCAAAGAGTCAGACACGACTGAGCCATTTCACTTCACACCTGTTTTAATTTTTATGATTCCCATTTGAAAAGTTTTGTCCATGAAACATATTGCATGTACTCTGTAGTAATTCATTCCTTTTCCTAATGTTTCTTATAGGTTATGTGAGAACTAGGGCGAACACACTGGTTCATTGCTATCATTCTAAGCAAAAGCAAAGAAATCTGGCATGGTTCATTCACTTGTCCCGCTGATTACACAGAGCCACGCAATTTTCGTTACACTTCGCTATGTTCAAAAAATAGCTCGGTGGATAGAATACTATGCAGAAATGAAATTGCACCACAACTGCACGCTGTAGAGTAGATGAGTCACGATGCTTAGAAAAGAAACATGACCCCAGAGAGTACATGCTTTGTGGCTCGATTCATATAAAATTTAAAAATAGTCAAAACTATGGTGGTTAAAGGTGTAACTGGTTATCCTTGCAGACAATTAGAAAGAAAGGGCCAGGAAAGGCAGTTCTAGGATGCTTGTCACTCCCTATTTCTAGATCTGAGGACGGGTCCTGTCTGAGTATTTCTAAGTTTGTGAAAATACATTGTCACACTTTTATTTTTCTATATGTTAATAAAAACAAAGAAAAACCTCTGCAGGGGCTCTCAGGGCAAGGAGTTCCCATGGGGAGGCCTCTAACCCCTTCCAGCCCCTGATTTTGCAGCGGGGGGAACTGAGGTCCAGCCAGTTGAGGCTCCTGTCTCTGTCACAACAGACCTGGTTTCAGGCCTTTATTTACACGCCAGTTTTCACTGAGCATCAGTGGTGCAGCTGCTCCGGGGCTGTGAACATGTACTCCCAAGGTGGTTCCTCCTGAAGAATCTTTTAGAGGTGATATGTTGTCTCCTTCATGGTAAGACTTTGATAAGGAGTTAGAAGAAACAGTGTCAAGGCTCATGAGTCAAGTGGAGAAGCTGGTGAAGGATGGCACGTATTTAATGAGCTGGCTTCTTACTGTTGGGGCTTCTTACTGGATCCCCCTCTCCTCCCACTAACAAAACCAGATTTTGCTTAGATGCTGCACCTTCCTCGTGGGGACAACTGTCCTACCCTCTGGAGAAAGCACGCAGCCATTATTGCAAATGGCAGGCATGTCCTGCAGAAAACCCCGGCAGGAATCCCCCCTAGGATGAAGCTAGCACAGCAGAGTAGTGGAGAGATGTGGTATAGTAATAAATATATTTGGTCTTTGTCCTAAAGACCTGAGCTGCTAAAACCCTTGGCATTTCCCACTGAGTGTCTTGTTAGTCACAAGGAGCCCCTTGCTATCACACCTGAGTTGATGCTAACGAGGTAACATAGGATGGGGCCCCTTGATGGACTTAAGATGGGGCTGATCACCAGAAAGACCAAGAGATTCAAGTTAGAACTTTCAGTCCCATCCACTGATGTAGGGATCGGGGAAAAGGGTAAGGGGAGGTAAAGATCGAACTCTATAAAAATTCTCTTTTTTAAAGATGTTTTTATGTGGACCATTTTTAAACTCTTCATTGAATTTGTTACAATATTATTTCTGCTGTATGTTTTGGTTTATTTGGCCATGAGGCAGGTGGAATCCTAGCTCCCTGAAACCAGTGGTTGAACCTACAACCCCTGCACTGGAAGGCAAAGTCTGAACCACTGGACCACCAGGGAAGTCCCCTATAAAAATCCTCAAGATTCCAAGAGCCTCCTGGTTGGTGACTACATCCAGGTGCTGGGAGGGTGGCGTGCCTGGAGAGGGCATGGAGGCTGCACACCCCTCTCCGCATGCCTCGTTCTTCCATTTGGCTCTGCCTGAGTTGTATCCTTTATAATAACCAAAAATAGTAAGTAAAGCACTTGCCTGAGTTCTGCAAATAGTTCTTGGGAGTTACAGCGTCTAGGGAGGAGGTCGTGGAAACCCCTGATTCATGTTGGTCGTAAGTACTGTACGGGTGGCCCAGGAACTGCAAGTGGCATTTGGAGTGGGGACCATCATGAGGGAGTGGGCCCCCACTGTGGGAGGCTGTGTTCATTCTGGGTCATTTGTTTCTGTTGGTGTCGAAGAATCAGAGCACAGAGCATGGTTTGTTTGGTATTGGAAAACATCCCCAAGATGGGGACTTTAATCAACCTGGTTAAGGCATTAAATCAAATGGTCCTAAAATCTGCCCTACTTCTGCACTTCCCACGTGTTTTCACTCAAGCCCGACTAGGATGGGGTCTCTGTTACCTGCAGCCCTGGCCATCCTCACTGGTACCCTGTCCCACCAAAGGTAAGGCTCCACCCCCACCCGCAGGTCCAGTCAGGCTGGGATCCGAACTCTGGCTCTGCCTCTGTACAACATCCTCCTCCACGGTGCCTTGGACCACAGAAGGGCAGATGGGGGAGGCTGCGGCACTGCACCCCCAGCTACCCTCTCCCCTAAGCTTCCCACGTGGCACTAGTGGTAAAGAACCCGCCTGCCAATGCAGGAGATGTAAGAGACATCCTTCCGTCCCTGGGTCAGAAAGATCTCCTGGAGGAGAGCATGGCAACCCACTCCAGTATTCCTGCCTGGGAAATCCCGGGATAGAGGAGCCTGGCAAGCTACAGTCCACGGGGTCGCATAGCGTCGGACATGACTGAAGTAACTTGGCACACTAAGCCCAAGATCTGACTGGACACTCTAACCTGAGCTCTCTTTCATGCACTGCTGCTGGGACCGTAAACTGGGACCTCTAGGGAAGGCAATTTGGCACTGGGAAGCTTTCAAAATATGCCCATGACCTTTGGTCCTTCAATTCCACTTCTCAGAATTTCTCCAAGACACATGGGTAAGGGTATTCATTGCAGCACCGTCTGGAATGGCAAGTAACAACCGATGTGTCCATCTGGAGGTTGGTTAAGTAAAGGAGAGCATATCCACGCTACAGGCAGTTTTTTCAAAGGAGGAAGCAATGGAATAAACTCCACCCCCTGCTCCCACTCTGCCCCTACTTTCCATTCTCCACCCCACAGCCAGGATGAACCTGTGACCACTTAAGACAGATCAAATGGACCCCAGCTCAAAACCCTCCCTGGAGCCCCATCTCACACGGAGCAAACAGCAAAGCTCCTCAGGGGCATGCCAGCCAGACCCAATCTGTACCCCACTCACTCTGGACCTCATCTCCTCCTGCTGCCACTTCATTCTCACCACAGCCCCAAAGGATGCTGTGCACAGCCTGCAGCAAGGAACGCTTCATCTCAAGCTTTTGCATGGCTATTCCCTCTGCCTGGCATGCTCTTCCCCCAGAGATCCGCAGGGCTCACTCCTTCATACCCTCAGCCCTTTGCTCAGTATCACATTCTCCCGTCACTTGTATAAAATTGCAGCTCCCTTACGCTTTCTACCCCTCCTTCTTTGCTTCATTTTCCTCCAGAGCACTATTCACCATCAAATATATGCAGTACTTATCTCTATTACTGGCTGGCTGTCTCCCCGACTAGAATGTAAAGTCCAGGAGGTCACAAATGGGTATCTGTTTTGTTCACTGTTCTATCTCCTGCCACCAGAAGAATGCCTGGTGCAAAGTTAAGCACACATTTGTTGGATGGATTAAATAATTCGTGGTGAAAATAATATCGAGGTAAAGACTATATATATAATTTGAGAGGAGTAAAAAAATGGTGGTTGAAACCAAGCTGCCCAGGTTTAACCCCCAAGGAGGTCAACCCCAGTGTGATGTCATCGGTTCAGTTCAGTCGCTCAGTCGTGTCTGACTCTTTGCGACCCCATGGACTGCAACACGCCAGGCCTCCTTGTCCATCACCAACTCCTGGAGCTTACTCAAACTCACGTCCATCGAGTCAGTGATGCCATCCAACCATCTCATCCTCTGTCGTCCCCTTCTCCTTCCACCTTCAGTCTAAATGAGTGTGATGTCATGGGAGTTCCTTAACCTCTCTGTGCCTGGGGATATCAGTAGCACCCACCTGATATGGCTGTTACAGGGATTAAATGAGTTAATATCTGTTATCTACCCAGAATGGCGTCTGATACAAAATGAGAAAGCTATATTAATGTGTGTTTTATAAACACATTATAAGATAAACATGCTCCATTTTAATAAAATTAGGAGAACGTATGCATTTATGTTCTAGGCTATGACAGCCGCTGCTCCTGAGACTGAGGAATCAAGTGGGGAACGGGACTTGCTTCTCATGAGTCGCACACCAGATCCATGCCTTTCTAACTTAAACAATAGCTCAGTAATGTATGTGTGCATGCTTAGTCACTCAGTCATATCCGACTCTTTGTGACCCCATGGGGAGGACTGTAACCCACCAGGCCCCTCTGTCCATGGGATTTTCCAGGCAAGAATATGGGAGTGGGTTGCCATGCCCTCCTCCAGGGAATCTTCCCGACCCAGGGATCGAACCCAGGTCTCCTGTATTGCAGGTGGGTCTCTTACTGCTGAGTCACCAAAGGAGCCCTAGTAATGCTTAGGAGTTACTAACTGTTGAGGCTGGCTGATGGACGCATGGCAGTTTATTATATTCTTCTATCTTTTCTGCATAGTAAAAAGTTTTAGAGTACATATCAGTATTTATAGCCTAAAAAATTAGTCCCAGGCTACCCTACCTGCTCCCCTTCCAGCATGGCAGCAAGTGGAGCAGAATGGGAGGTGGTGTCTGCTGATAGGAGGTGGATGGGGTGGGGGACTCCTTCCAACCTCCTGCTGTCCATGGAAAGGGACCCTGAAGTCCATTCCCTGAGGCCCAGTTGGCTCCAGGATCCCAAGCACCAAGTCAACCACAGCCAAATAAGGCTGGGGAGAAGGGGGTGTACCTGTGGAGGGCGGGGTCAGGCTGCAAGCAGCATAGGGTCTCTGGGCTGAGCTACCAGGCAGGGCCTCAGGGAGGCCATGCTTGCAGACGCCAAAGCGAGGGGAAGGCAAGGTCTTGATGGGCAAAGGTCTGGATATGTACATTCACTTAAGGGTAATCAGAGGTGATCTGCATTGATTGCTTGCTGGGTTGCAGGCAGATGCTGGAGACCCAACACGTCCTCTGGTGTCCCCAGCTCCTTACCTCTATGATGCTAATGCAGAAGGCAGGGAGTCTTTAAGCAATCTGCCCCAAGGTCCCACCTGTGACTCTTAAGAGCCAGCGCTGGCTCCCATATCTTACTGCCTCCTACAGACTGTCAGAGTTGAAAGGATGCACCCAGGCTTCAAAAGTGTTAGTCGCTCAGTCCTGTTCAACTCCTCTCGACTCCATGAATTGTAGCCCACCACGCTCCTCTGTCTATGGAATTCTCCAGGCCAGAACACTTGACTGGGTAGCCATTCCCTTCTCCAGAGGATCTTCCCAACTCAGGGACTGAGCCCGGGTCTCCTGCACTGCAGGCCGATTCTTGACCATCTGAGCCTCTAGGGAAACCCGGCCCAAAGCCCCTCCTTTCTAGACAAGGAAATGGAGGCTCAGAGGCAGTGACTTGCTCAAGACATCCAGAGGAAGACTCTGGGCAATGCAAACCCACCACCACCCAGCCTGCACTCGGCAGCGCCCCCAGCTCTGTCCTCCCCGCCCTCTCCACGGTGGTGTCCTTGGCATCCTCGCCTCTACGCTCTCACACTAATCCCCAGAGCAGAAGCCTCTATACCACCAGGTAGGACCCTGACGAAACACTTTGGCCACAGGGAAGGGGTGCCACTGTTTGCACCACGAGACCAGGAGGGAAAGACGTGTGGAGGGAGGGGCTGCGGGGCCGGCGGGGGCCCGGTGGGCCTGACCCCAGCCCTTACTTCTCCTGCCGTCCCCTCTGCTCCCTCTTTTCCTTCCTATTCCCTCGCCCTGCCAGTCTCTGGCTGTTCACTTACCCAATTCTGCCCAGAATTTCAGAATTACAAGAAACCTCACAAGTCACCTAACTCCCTCTTTCTCCAGGTGTGGTCCACAGACTGGCAGTAGGGCCATTACCCGGCGCTGGTTCGAAATGCAGAGTCCCGGGCTCCACCCCCAGACCTCCCAAATCAGAGCCTGCTTTATTTTATTTTTTTTTCACCTGTTTAATTTTAAATTTTTAAATTTTTAATTGCAATAGATTTACAATATTATACGTTTAGGTGTACAGCAGTGATTCAGTATTTTACAGATTATATCCATCAAATGTTATTATATAATAATGGCCATAAGTCTTTATCTGATACAATATAAACTTGTTGCTATTTTATAAATAGGAGTTTTTAATCTCTTAATCCCATACACATAATTTGTCCTATCACACTTCTGTCTCTCCTTTGATAACCTAACCATTAGAGCCTGCTTTAAAATAGGAGGCTCCCCAAGTGATCTGTATGCACAGTCGAGTCTGAGAAGCGCTAGTCTACATTGTCAGAGGCTGGAAGCCACAGTGTGCATCCTCACTGAGCACACACGAATACCTCTAACAGGGACCCAAGCAGCCAAGCCACCATTCCATCCTGGGACAAGTAAGGTGCGTGCGTGCGTGTGTGTGTGTGTGTGTGTGTGTGTGTGAGATGGAAGGGGTGGTCCCCTGTGAGTCCTGAGCATCCCCTGCTGTTTGTCATACAAATGCATGGATCAGGTGTAAGCCTGCACCACCCTCCCACCCTGAGCCGTTTCTGTAACTAGTCCCACAGGTAACTAAGTCAGTCATGGCAACACAGCCCAACTACCATACAACTGCTTGCTCCCCAGAGGAGGGGAGCTGGCTTGATTCCTGCTGGCTACAAAAGGTGCCAAGTCCTCAGCCCTGAGTTCTCCCACTGTGGCATAACCTACAGTGCCCACCTGGGTCCATCATATTGCCCCTTGGGACCTGGGGGCAGAGCAATTGGTGCTACCGTGCTGATGAGCCTGCTGACTCTTGTGCTGGGGGTAACAAATTGTCTGGCTGATCCGCGGAGTCTTGGCCATGTGTAGCCTCTATGCCAAGAGATTAGGGTTCCTTCCTAATCGTAGGTGTGCATAGGTGTGTCTTATGTGTATGTGTGCATCATTAGTGGCCATTTATGAAGAATTAACCATCTTCCCACATTCCCATGAAAAGGCTTACCCACGTGGATTTATTCATATGCTAGGACCTAGATTTGAGGGGATTCAAAGGGAACCTGGCTCTTCTTGAGCACCTCTATTGTGCCAGGACTTGGGCCAGGAGCTCCACTTTTTCCTTATTTCACATAATCCTCTCCGCAACCCTGCAGGGTAAATTCTATCCCTGTCTTACCCTTGAGAAAATCGAAGCTCTAACCGCAGCTCAAGCTTGAAATGGTAAAAAGCATAAATGATCTGGACACAGGCAGTAAAGAAGTAAATCAAGAATGAGCTGATTTCAGAGCTCACCTGTGAAGGCAAGGTGCTGTGATTACTAATTATTATAACAGCTGTATGTCAAGTCGCACCAAACACACAGTGTTCTGAGGCTTCCTGGGCTGGGCTGACAAGCTCCACACTAAGGAGGCACTTACACTCCACAGGGGTAAACATGGCAAGGACCAAGGATGGAAGACCTTCAGCCTGGTTTTCCAGGAAGGAGCAGGAGGGATATGGATGTGGCTGATGCCGGGCTCTGTGCCCGGCATTCTACACGTACTGTGGAGGAGATCCATTCCTTCACTCTTGACTTTCGCATGCTGTGGAGTGCCAGGCATTGTCCTAGGTGCTGGGAACCTGGGGTGAACTAGGTCCCTGCCCTCGTGAGGCTTGCAGCCAAGGAAGAATGTCTGTCGGCTTCCCTACTAGCATCCATTCCCCCTTCTGGTGCTGAGCCCCCTGGTGTCCTTGGAGATTCCCCTTTTCGAAATGCTTCACTCTGAATGATTGGCTCACTGACTGATCCACAGCAGACATATCTGCTCAGCAGAGTGAATGGTGCAGGGAAGGGCAAAGGGCCCAGCTAATCAAGAGCTGCAATTTGGGGGCTTTGGAGGAGTCTGCTGGGAAGAGGAGGCACTGAAAGGATAGTACATAAGTATGGATCCACTGGCACCCAGCCACTGTGCCACCGAGTCCAGCAGCCTGCCTATGAGTGGAGCCAGTACAGAAGAAAGCAGAGTCGGACCGATAGGCTGGTCCTGATGACGCTGTGTGAGCCCTGGATCCAACTGTGCCTGAAGCCATCAACACTCGTGACCTCACTTTGCTGGGCCCATAAATTCCACTTTTGCCTAATTCTGCTTAACTGGGGTTTCTGTCTGATTGTATTTAGTCCTTTCAACAATCTTCTGAGTTCAATTTTACTGTACTTGTTTTTCAAATAAAAAATGGAGACTCAGAGAAGTTATGCAGCTTGAACAAGGATGCAAAGCAACTACCTAGAGACTCTCCAGGTCAAAGTCCATGCCCCTTTCCACTACTCCAGGGTGGCAGTCTAGTGTTGAGGGCGATGAACTGCAATTGTAGGTGGGGTAGGGTCTTCCATGGCAGGGAGTGAAGGGACCTCCTCGGAGAGGTGGCCCCTGAGGAATGATTAGAACAAGAACTTGCTCTAACCAGAGAGAGGCTTAGAGAGAGGCAGCAGAAGTAAGGATCCACAGCTTACAAACGGGTGGCTGACTTTTTTCCAATTTTTATTTTTGCTTTAGTTGCCAACTCTAAAGAAACAGAAGATTTCGTGTAAAAACATGGATGTTCAGCTTCTCTGGAAAATCAGAAACATTCGCAACGCCAGGCAGGGGGTCCCACGTGGCAACAACTTGCCAGGGCTGTGTGGTGGTGGCCAAATGGGTGGGCACTCACTTTCCACATCTCCGGCGGACCGTGCCCTCCTGCCCGGGCCGGGCCGGGCCGCTGAGTGTGCGGCCTGTGTGCAGAGACCAAAGTGCTGTGTAGACGCTGTCCTCTGGGAACTAAGCCTCAGGTGAGATGGGGCGCCGGGGAGGGATCTCACCGGCGTCCCAGCTTCTGTCCACCCTGGCTGCACCCAGGAATGGCCCAGAACACTTCTCAGCAGGGGCTCAATACACATTTGGTGAAGGGAAGAAGCAAACGAGAGGGTGAGCTGGGGGCTTCCAGGACCACTCACAGGGAGCTTATAAACCCACTCCAAGAGGCAGCTTGGTGTAGAAGTTGGGAACAACTTGGGCTCCACAAACGATGGCTCTAGCACATACAGCTGTGTCATCTGGGGAATTTATTTCACCTTCTGGGCCTCCAGTTATCCCTCCATAAAATGGGGGTAATAATAGTCAAAGACGGGTACTGTGAGCAAAATGGTGAGCAGTCAGTAAATAACCATAAGCCTGACTTCTTCCACAAGTCACTGTCCGGAGCTAAATTCCTTCCTCTCTCTGAGCCTCAGTTTACCCAAGGTGGTTAGGTTGGACTTTCAGGCAGAGCCAACCAGCTCTGGTATTCTGTATGAAAATTCAGCATTCCTGCAAACTCCCAGAGCTGGGCCACAGAGAAGCACCCCAGCAGGTCGCAGGGTGACTCTGCTGAACCACTCCACCACTAGGGGTCAAAATAGACCCAAATGTCCATCACAGTAGAATCACGTGATTCCAAATTCATTTCAATTCAGCCCAAGTTCCAGCCCCAAGACCTGCAAAATCACAACCTAGAGGAACAGGCTCACAGCTGGAAGGAGTCAGCCCTCGGGGGCCTTTTGGGGGATCCCAGGGTGTCCGGTCCTTGCCTCTGAGCATGCAGGCAGGGCTCCGCACAGGCGCCTCACTGCGGCTGGCGCCCGGGCATCCAGCTGGCAGAGCCGTTTCCATTCCTCGCACACGCCCCCGGATGGGAAATGATTCATGAAAACCAAGAAGGTAAAATTAGCCCAGAGGCTGCCGAGTAATTTATGCAGCCAGCAGCCCCAGGGGGGAGGGGACCCCCCCCCCCCCCCCCCCCCCCGCCGGCTGCCAGCTCACTGTGGCCTCCTGGGGGCTGGCAGAGGCCTGATGGCAGTCTGGCCATCAGCAGCCTCTGCCTCTGGGGTCTTCTATTTCTGGACTCAGCCTCCAGAGCCTTCCGGAACATTCTCTGATTCCCCCAACCCCAATTTTCCAGCCCTTTAACAGATCCGCGCATGCCACTGGGGAACCAGCTAAGCGTCAGTGGGTGGCTGGGGAGACATGCCTGCATTTCCTCCTAACCTCAACTTAGGGGGACCATGTCACCTCCTGTTTCACAAGTGAGGAAACTAAGGCTCAGAAAGACCAAGTGGGTGGCCAGAGGTGAGTGGGAAAACTCGTACTCAAACCCAGATCTCGCAGCCTCCAGAATCAGTGCTTGCCTCCTATGTGGGAGTACTGTCTGCCGAACCCCAGTTTCCCAGGGCCCACCCAGGGGAGTGCAGGCAGTGGAGTTCACTGACAAGCCCCACCTCACCCTGCCATGTGCTTCTCACTCCCAGGACTGTTTGGGACCAGAACCTGGTCCTTGATTCCGAGTCCAGCTGTCCCCCAACTGGCAAGAGTCCCCAGTAGCCAAGTGTCTCTTCAAAAGGGGTTGAGAAAATGCCAGCCTGGGCCCTAAGGCACAAATCACACACCTAAAAGGGAAGGACAGAACAGCAGTGAGCCCTATGGTTCCACTTCACAGGGCTGTACGCCCACGACCAGAGAGGAGTAGGAACTTACTCAAGGCCACATAGCAGATCTACGGCAGATCCTGGGATGGATCCTGGCATCTCCTGAGTCCTCCTGCAGAGAGCCTACTGTCAGAGCTGTCCACAAAGGGAGCAAATCTGAATGGGGGGCCCTGCCACGCAGGAGACCTCCGCGGGCCCTTGACCTGGCTCTGCCCCAGGCCCCTGCCCCACTTGTGAAACCCACAGTGAGACGCTGGAGGGGGCCCTCAGAGGGAGGTGGGTGAGGTCTGGAATCACGCTCCACACCTGTGGGAACCTGGGTGAGTCACCTCGCCTCCTAGAGCCTGGATGAAAGACAGGCATGGGGAAATGACAAGCAAAACGAGGGAGGGAGCAACCCAGCCGGCTGTAAGCGACCCGCAGGAATGCAGGTGTCCGCACGAACCCAGTCACAGGGCTCACCCTCCGCCCCTCTGGCCCCTGGCTTTGCCCAGAGGAAGCCCAACACCAGCCACAGCTGACAACCCACAGCCACCCATGCAGACAGAACTTGCCTCCGTCCCCAGGGCTGGACAGCTGTGAGCTGCATCTCAACTCCCAGGTGGGTTCAGAGCCACTTGGAGACACCATGTGCCCAGAAGGACTGCAGCACTTTGAAACATCACCGCGCGGTACTCTTCCCATCGACACTGGAGAAAAGGTGGCTGCTCCTTACTTTACTGCCTCTCAGAGGGGCCGAGTCACTTGTCCAAAGCCTCACATCCATCCACGCAATTATTCCCAACAAATGCATACTGAGGCTCGCCAGGGTCAGGCACCAGGATGAGACAGGCGGGTGTAGCTCTCCCAGCTGGGCGAGGCCTTGTCATGGTGCAGCGGGCAACTCTGAGCCACTCGGCTGGGATTCCAGTTTCAGCTTCACCACTACCCCCATATGACCATGGGAAGTCACTTCTTCATGCCTGTTCTCCCACTTAAATGGAGATAATAATGGTGTCTACCTCCTGAGGTTACTCCGAGGATTAAGTGAGATATTATGAGTCAAGAGAGCATAGCACCTGGCACATAGTAAGTGCTCAATAAATATGAACAGTTATTGTTGAGCTAGGACCCAGCCCATATTCCTCTGATACCAGCATCTGTGCTCTTAACGCTTAAGCTGGGCCAGTTCAGTGTCCTTGGTGTGACCAGCAGCATGACTGGTGAAGGTCTACGGGGAGAATCAGGGAGTGGGTTCACACTTCCCCTCTGCCAGCTGCCAGTTCAGACCAGCCCCCTGCACCTTTCGGAGCCTCGCTTCCTCCAGTCTTGAAATGTGCCACATGATGGCTACTCTCCCGCCTCCCCGGAGAAGTACCCAGGGTCCCCAGGGTGGCTGCAGACCCCTGCCCACGCCACAGGACAGGTCCAGAAAGAAACCTGCTTCCCCCGCAGAGCACATGGCCTCTGCTGAAGCAGCCACTCTCTGTCCTGCCACCTCTGGTTGCTGAGAGCCTTTGCGGCTGGTGCTGGGAAAGGGCTGGGCCCCTGGCCAGCGTTGGTGCTTCTCGCCTCTCAGGAAATAATTCCAACCCTCTGTGCTCACTGACCACACATGCCACGGACCAGAGGGCAAGAGGACAGCCAGGGCTGCCCCACTGGGCACCTTCTGCCAAAACTATCACACTGGGTGGCCTCATGAAAAAGAACTGAACGAGGAGCCAGTTGGCCTGGGTATATTCCCTCAACCCTGCCAGCGCCTAACTGTGCAGCCTTGGGAAAGTCCCTTGACATCTCTGGGCCTTTGTCTGCACATCTGTGAAATGGCCTTGACCAGGCTGCCTACCTCAGAGGGCGGCTGTGCAGAGCTGGTTAGATGGTGGCATAAAGGTGGTTCTGAACTTAAAAGGAGGGGCGAGGGATGGAGGTGTGAGAAAAAGCAAAGGGGCCATCCTTTCCAGCACTAACTAGATGATGAGCTGCAGAGATTTACCCCAGGGGCTGAAAGGTAAACCCAGGCCTGGACCAGCTAGTGTGGTCCAGAGAGGCCCCGGGGCTCTCCGGGGAGATCTTGGCCCCGGGCGGCTTTCTTCTCCTGCTCACCCTGCAGGCCAAGGGAGATCAAATCCCTGGCCACAACAGGCCCCATTGAGAGTCAGTAAATCTGCCCAAGGTATGGGGTTACATTACCAGTTTCCTGGCCACCATCACCAAGCAGAGGGTCAGGCTGACCTCCTTCCCTCCCCGTAGGCCCCGATCCAGAACCGACAGGGCCGAGCCAGGCAGAAATCTGATCATCCACTGCCTTCCCAGGCAGCAGCCTCCTCTGGGAAATCAGAGGACAGTGGGCTGAAGCTGTTGCAAAGGCTGGAGCCATCCCAGGCAGCCCACAGGGAACACAGGCCCTCTGCCCTCAGAGGTGGGTCTGGAGCTAACGCAGACAAGAGACCCCAGGAGAACAACATTATTGGGATTTTTCTCAGCATCGTGCACGTTATACATGTTAGTTTACTTGGTCCTCATGGAAGTGCTACACATGCCGCTGTTATCTCTGTTTTACAAAGGATGAAACTAGGCACAGAGAGGTTAAGTCAATTTCCCAGAAACACCAGGATCTGAACCAAGGCATTTGGATTCCGAAGTTTACTTATCACAACAGCCACCAGAGACAGCAGGGGGCACTGAAAAACATACCTTTTGAGTAAGGGTAGAAAAACCCAAGTGTGAAAGAGAAAAGACTCCAGGGGCCTTGGCTGTTGTTTCCAGCTCTCTGGGGACTGGCAGAGGGCAAGGGAGCAGATTTTCTCTCTGGCTAAAGAAGAGATGCAGGAATAGCTGGAGATCCCCAGGGAGACATTTGGTTCTGTGCAAAGCCTCAGTGGACAGATTTTAAATATTGCACAGCAATTTTTAAAAAATGCAACTGGCTCCCATAACCCAGCAGCAGCACAAGAATAAAATTAGAATTAAGCTAAATGTACAGCAGTAAAAAAATGGCTAGAAAAATGATAATTCTCTCCATTGACACACTACTGTGTTCAGTTCAGTTCAGTTGCTTAGTCGTGTCCGACTCTTTGCGACCCCATGGACTGCAGCACGCCAGGCCTCCCTGTCCATCACCAACTTCCAGAGCTTACTCAAACTCATGTCCATCGAGTCGGTGATGCCATCCAACCATCTCATCCTCTGTCGTCCCCTTCTCCTCCTGCCTTCAATCTTTCCCAGCATCAGGGCCTTTTCCAATGATTTACTACTCATTGATTTACAATGATACACTACCGTGTATCAATTAAAAAAAAAAATAAGAAAAGGAAAAAAATTATGGTAACCTCACTATGTAAAACTATGACCAGATTTCTTAGATCCAAAGTGAAGTGAGAAAAGCAATTTGCAGGTGAGACCACTTGTTGAAATGTACATATGCATGACCACACACACACACATGCGATAACGGTACGTATTCCCACAGGCTCTGTGTGCAACGTACAGACGAAGATCTAGAAGGCTACATGCCAAAGTAGTAACAGTGACGATAAGCTCTGCGGAGGAGGAGCTTGGAATGCTATGGTTATCAAGGAAAGTCATGTTTTACCTTTTAAATAATACTTGATATTTTTCTAGCAAATATGTACCTGTATATTCTTTATATAATTGAAACTTAGTAAAATAACGTAATAAAAATACAAGGAGTTGTCTCAGGAACAGTGAGCTACTGGTCCCTGGACATCTGCAAGCCCGTGCACAGGAGTGGAAGGATTTACCACAAAGATGGAAGGGTCCAGCCCTTCTGAACCTCACAGCCTCATAAGAGGAGTAGGAGAAAAGCCCTTACTGCCCCCGTATGGTGGGTGAATGGTTTTTAAAGAAGCAGAGAATCTCGGACCCTGGAGGAGGGAGAGGCCGGGAGTTGTGGACCCTCACAGAGATACTGGTGTGTCAGAGACTCACAGGCCAGCATCCGAGTCCACCTCCTGCCACCCAGCTCCCCCCCCTCCCCTTGCCCCAGTGATGCCCAGTTCTGGCCCCTCCATCCCAACAACCCCCAGCCCCTGGCCAGCATGTCTGGCATCGGGCTTAGACCCCCAGGATCGGGGCCATGTCTTTGGGAAGATCTCACACTGGGGGATGGCAATTCAGGAAAGAAGGAGGAAGTGGATGCAAAACACTTACAGGGCTGAACGCACCTGACTGAAACTGAGCCCAGACAAGAGCCCAGGCCACACGAAGAGCCCCACCTAATCCAACAGCCTGAGCCCCAGCCCTGGCCAGACCCTTAGTCCTGGTCCTGACACTATAACAAGCCAAGATCAATGACGCTCTCACCTTCAGGACAGCTACAGGGCCAAGAAGAGAGCCGAGAGCGACTCCCCTGGTGGTCCAGTGGCTAAGACTCCACGCTTCTAATGCAGCGGGCCCGGGGTCGATCCCTGGTCAGGGAACTAGGTCCCACACACCGCAACTAAAGATCCCGCATGCCACAACCAAGACCTGGCACTGCCAAGTAAATAAACACATATATAAAAAAGAAGAAAATGGCCGAGAGGTACGGGTCCAAGTTCCAGCTCTGCCCAGACTTCCTACAAGACCATGACAAAGCCACTGAACCCCACAGAGCCTCAACTCCTTCACCCACAAAATGGGCTCACAGTATCCACCTCCCAAGCCTACCATGAAGATGAAAGCAGATATCCTCTACATAGCTCCTTTGCGAACCGTACCGACTCCCCACAAAACACAAGGCCTCATCCACACCATGCATGAGCAAAGGAGGCAGCCACACCTGAAGGCCAAAAGCAGCCACGCTTGCTGCAAGACAGGCGCAAGTCCATCCAAAAGGGCAAAGGAGCCTTTCTTGGCCACTGTCCTTGACCAAGGGACAGGGTGCTTGCAGCGGGCGGGGCAGGCAAGGAGCTGCTGAGAAGTGCCAGGGAGGAGTCCAGTTTCTACCTGAAACTGGGGAAGGGGACCCTGGGAGACGGGCCAGCAAGTCCTGGCCTCACCAGCCCAGGGAGCCGGAGCTGGGGCGGATGACAGAGCTATAGGGAGGCTGGAGGGAGAAACAGCAAGGCTCGGTGACTGCCAGCGGAGGCTGGAGCAGAGGGCTGCACCCGGGAAGGAAGGCCACACAGCCCACGAAGAACGGGCTCAGGGGGCACCTGTAGGAGAGGGGCGGCCAAGAAGCAAGATGGTGCCACCCCTGGCTCACACTGAGAAGCGCCAGCTCTGGAGAGGCCGGGGCAGCAGGACGAAGTCTGGAGGGCAGGAGCCGGGGAGTCCAGCTGCCCCAGAGCCGCCCTCTCCTGCCTCCGGGAGACCCCGGGCTCTGGCAATACCGGGGCAAGCATGGGGCCGGCCCACGGCACAGAGGGCCAGGGAGCTGTGAGGACTGAAGCCTCCAAGCACCACCGAAGTGAAAGTGAAGTTGCTCAGTCGTGTCCGACTCTGCAACCCCATGGACTGTAGCCCACCAGGCTCCTCCGTCCATGGGATTGCCCAGGCAAGAGTACTGGAGTGGGGTGCCATTTCCTTCTCCAGGGGATCTTCTCAACCCAGGGATCTCCTGCACTGCAGGCAGACGCTTTTACCATCTGAGCCACCAGAGAAGTCCTTTCCAGCACCACCAAGGCCAGGGTCAAAACCAAAGCATCCCAGTGACTCCTGCAAATGCCTGCTGGACTCCCCACTGAACGGCAGCCAGACAGGCCTGCTGCGTGGGGCCCCACTGACAGGGAGCTGCAGGGAGGGAGCCAGAGCCTGGGCCACCCCGCACAGGGCCCCGGGGAGGACAGTGTAGGTGGGGCGGGCAGGGGAGGTCCTCCCCACAGCTCCTGGGGGGGAGGACCTGTGGCCACACGCAGGCCCAGGAGGACCGTGGTCTGTCCCCAGGGGCCCCGGAACAGGGCAGTTACCTCCTCTCGGAACAGGAGGCTCGGCCACAGCAGGAACTCTGCCGGCCCACCACACCCCGTCTGCTCCCTGGAGCTGGCCCTCGCCACCTCCATCTAGCGTCCACCCCTCCGGCCTCAAAAGCAGGCCTCAGCTCAGCTCTGGCCCATCAGAGAGGGTTCATGCAGGAAGCAGCTTTCGGCTGTCAGCCACGGCTCACCTCTTAAGCGAACCCCAGGCTCCTCATGTACCAGGCTCCTGGGGCCTGGCCAAGCCCCCAAACTCAGCCCCAGGCCTCAGGCCTTCCCCCTCCCAAACACGGCCCTGGACTCCTACAGGCGGCTGACACACCCCGTGAGCTCGCAGCACTGGCAGGGTGGGTGGGACAAAATGGTTCCGCCATGGCCATCCAACCACACCAGATGCCCACCCACTGACCAGGACAGCCTGGGAAGGCCTGCCCCTCACACCGGAGAACGGCCTGCCTGTCTAACCCGGAGCAACTAGGTACCAGCCGAACTCTGGAGTCTGCTTTACCAGCCACTCACCCCACTGGGGACCACAAGGCAGCCTCCCTCAAGGCCGAAGACCAAAGGGAACTTCCACACAGATGGCCTCTTCAGTCCTTAAAGCACCCATGAAGTGTGATCTTATCCCCCCACCTCACGACCTCTGACCCCAGGCCAATCTTGAGGTCTCAACTCCTTAGCTGAGCATTCAAGGCTTTCCTGGGCTGGTGCTGACCTGGTTCTCAAGGGCCAGTCCACCACCTCTTCTCCAAACACCCTGATCACCTGCCATGCCCTGAACCCTAGACCTTCACGTCGCCTGCCTTTGCACATACTGTTCCCGGCGCCAGCAACGCCCTCCCCTCTTCCCCTACCCGGCAAACTCCTACTCCTCCTTCAAGGTCCAGCTCAACAGCACTTCTGGGAAGCCTAACTCCCCCCTCCTCCCTCCCCCACCACCAAGGCAGAATACTTGCTCCCTTTCCCACCTTGTCTCTGAGAAGCAGGGCACTTCCTACCTTCAATCACAGTTAGGATCTGGGCCAGAGCTGCTCAAGCTATTTATGGTAAAGAGACCTTTTTTTTTAAGTTTTCCAATCTGTTGCCAACTGATGCTTTTGTAAACTACAACAAAAAAATGATGTGGCAGTGTCAAGTTGCAATGTGAGCTTCTCAACACTGACTCGAAGGTCTGCACCTACAGTACTATGGACCAGTCACAGGGAGCTCATGGATGGGCAGGAGTTTGTGGACCACCCTCTCCCTGGCCCTGGGGGACTCTGCCCCTGGTGGTTCCAGGACAGGGTCCATCCAAATTATGTTTATGTACCTTCAGAGCCCAAAGGGGTGCTCTCTGAACATGTACTGGCCCAAATGCTGCATGGGAAGGTCCCAGCAACCCAGAAACATGGACAGCACCTGCGCCAGGCACCCCCATTCCTCAGGTTAGCATGCAGAAGCACGGAGAGGGTAACTGGCCTGACGTCACTGCTGGTCCATGTTGTTCTTTCTCTGTACCGCCTGGCATCACAGGGCACACTTCTGGAACCTGCAGGCCTTCCGGCCCACCGTCCCTCCCAGCACAGGTTCCTGACAACAGTTCCCACTGCAGTTAACAGCGAGGCAGCCCCTCAGAGCGATGAAGAGCTTGGCCTCTGGAATCAGACCTAACCTGGGTTCACATCCCATTTCAGCCTTCAACAGCTGTGTGCCCTTGGGTGAGTCACCTCACGTCTCTGGGCCTCAAGCTTTGCTCTGTAAACTGAAGCTAATAAGATGATTCGGGCAGCACCCATACACATCTATAAGCTTCATGCATCTTGGCTGTTCCTGATGTTTATAAAGGGTTTCCCCAGTGGCTCAGTGGGCAAGAACCTCCCTGCAATGCAGGAGGCACAGGAGATGTGGGTGCGATCCTGGGTCAGGAAGATTCCCTGGAGAAAGGCGTGGCAACTCACGCCAGTATTCTCGCCTGGGAAATCCCACGGACAGAGGAGCCTGACGGGCCACAGTCCGTGGGGTTGCAAAGCCAGAGTCCAGGCATGACTGAAGCAACTCTGCACATGCGTCCACACAATGTCTCTGCAAGACCTGGGATCGCCCAGCACAGAATTCTGACCTAGATCTTCCCTTTCTGCTCATCCTCCCTTTGCAAGACCCAACATCTTCTCATGGGGGTGAATTCTGCTCAGTTGCTGAGTCGGCTGATTTCCTCTGCAGCTCTCATCGCCCTGCCCTCCCCTCCCCCAGGCTCAGGGGCTTCTGCCTTATGACACCTTCAGCTTCAGCATATCTTCACCTCCTCCCCAGATATCAGCCCCCTCTGACTCTTCCTCTGGGACACAGCTGATCTGAGGAACGGCCTTGACCCACCCCAGGAAAAGCCCCATTTGGTGGGGTAGGGGCAGTGAAGTGCGGGGTTGTGTGGTTGAGTGGGGTCCCAGCCTTCAACTCCTCCCTCACCCACCCAGAGCCCACCCACCCTGTACCTTGGGCCATGACAACGCTGAGTCCAGCCGGCTAGGTCCCATTCAGCTGCCCCTACTAGAGGCTCACTCCCTGCTGAGGCCGCAGGTTGGGGGGGCCGCTCCCCACACCCCGCAGCCATCCCGGAGCCTCCCAAGCCGGCCATTTCCATCCCCTGGGCATCAGGCCGCAGGATCCCTTCCTGGCCCTCAGCACTCTTCCTTGGGGAAAGTACGAGATAGTGAGAGAAGCCGCTCTGGGGAAGCTGACATCGTGGGGGTGGTTCCATATATACTTGCTCAGTGACGTCCACAGCAACCCAGCCCAAGACAAGCTGATAGCCTGCCTGCTGACCCCTCTCACCCCCAGCCCTGCCTGGAAGAAGCAGTCTACCGGTCAGCAGCCCCTCCTGCCCCCCGTTCCTTCATACACATCGCCTGGGGCCTGCTGCCTTGGTCCCCCCAGAATGGGGTGAGCTCCAGCCACAGCAGATCTGTAAGCAGGGGCCGGACAGCATGTCCTTTGGGAAGGACTGGGCCAAATGCTCTCAGAGACCCCCCTTGTGCTCTGCTTCCAGGAAGTGGAAGCCTGGGGTGCAGAGGAAGAGATGCTACATTTGGAGTTAGAATGTTAGCTTGGTTGCTCCCTAAGTTGCATGACCTCGAGCAAGTCACTTCCTGTCTCTGAGCCTCAGTGTTTTCAACTATAAACTGGGCGTTATGAGAGTGGTTCTGCTCGCCTCAGAGGTAACGATAAAGGATGTGGGAGAAGAGTGAGGTCACGGAGAGGTCTGGGTTGCCCTTATGGGTCAGGTTGGGGGACGCACGAGAGGAGTGGAGGGAGAGCCCTCGAAGCCACTGAAGGCTCCAGAGGCCCGGGGTGCCTCACTTTGCAAACAGGGTTCCCACCCCTCAGTACCCATGCTGGTCTGGGGCTGATACTAGGGGCAAGCCAGCGAGCCGCCCTCTGTGCTTCTCCACCTCTGCTCCTCTCACCCAGAGTCATTTCACTGGAGGCTCTTAGTTGGTCCAGATGTACCAGTAAGATCGGGTTCGTGAGGTTCCTGGGTGGGGAGAGGGACCCAAAACCAAGGGCTGATAATCATATCCTGAGTTGAAAGCCCCCAGGGGCCTGGCAGGGGAATTGTGAAACTGAAAGTCGCTCAGTCGTGTCCGACTCTTTGTGACCCCAGGGTCTGTAACCTGCCAGACTCCTCTGGCTGTGGAATTCTCCAGGCCAGAGTACTGGAGTGGGTAGCCTTTCCCCTCTCCAGGTGATCTTCCCAACCCAGAGTTCGAACCCAGGTCTCCTGAGTTACAGGCAGATTCTTTACCATCTGAGCCACCAGGGAAGCCAAGAGCTTATAATCATATCCTGGGTTGAAAGCCCCCAGGGGCCCTGCAGGGAGCTGTTACATAACACAAGGAGGTGGCCCCTAAAGCCTCCTTTGTTAAGGTGGGTTTCTTCAGATCAGATGACAGCTGTGTGATCTGAAGCTAGTCACTTACCCTCTCTGAACCCAAGTTTCCCCATCCACAAATGGATGAGGAAGAGCCCTTCTGGGGCCAATGTCCAGTGCCCTGATGCTCAGTACATGTTCCTCTTAAATGTGGTCCTGAAAAAACACAGAGGAAGGAGAGGTAACGCAGGACTGACATTACCATCTCTGTTTACAGCAAGAGAGACTGAGGCCCAAGCTTGTTTGGCTGTGAACACAAGCCCGTTGGGGGAGCATAAGTGTTTGAAGGCATGGTCAGGTCACCTTTAAGTAGAGACCCCTGTGACTATTCACGCTCCCATCTCTGGGCAGTGCTGTCCCTGCCAAGTGGCACAAGATCATGTCAGTGCCCTGGGGGATGCCTCCCTTATGGTCCCCATCTCACAATCAAGGAGCTGCCCCCTCCCCCCTCGCCCAGAGCTGGCCCTGTGCCACACCGGTGCTTGGTGCTGCTTCCTGGGGAGCTCTGTGAGGCCACATGATTATCACCCTGACTGTGCGGATGAGGAGACAGGCATGCCCAAAAGGGGCAGCCTCTTACTGGCATCTCCAGGCTGCCAAGGGCGAAGGCAGGGCTGACCCTGAGGCCCCGCCCCCTCCAGGGCGCCCCGCCCCCACACTCGCTCCCCATCCCACCCGGCTGCCAGGAGGCCAGTCCAAGGGACTTTGCCGCATCTTATCTGGGGGCGCCATGGCTACCCAGGAGTGAAGTCAGACACACTCCAGGAAGCCTGCAGCCCCCAGAACTGTGCTCCAACCTAACTGCACTGAGTCTCGGTGCGGAGGGCCAAGTCCTCTACCCCCACCCCCACTTGGCCTTTGGAGTGGCCTCCACCATGCCCTCATCCTCACCCTCTCCTACCCTGCCTGCTATAACAGCCTCCGAACTGGCCTCACCCCCAAGCTGCTGCTGTTGCTGACCACTGGAACCTGGATCCGTTCTCCATGTCAGCTTTCTCCTCATAAAACCTTCTGTGGCTCCCAGAGGCCCCCCACACAGAGGATAAACTCCTCTGCAGAGCGGTCATAACCTTTTACAATCCAGCTGGGATAGAGTATCCATGTTAGGTGGGAGGGCTGGGGAGCCAGGAGACCTGGGTTCAAATCCCAGCCGTGCTGCTAACCAACGGGAAACCTTGGGCAAGTTACTCTACCTCTCCAAGCCTCAGGCTCCTGAAGGGAAATAACAGCGCCAATCTCAGGGTGCTGCTGGGAGGGTGAAGCAGAAAGCGCGTCGTGAAGGACTTCGCATAGACTAACAGTAAGTGCTCAATTCATCCATCCATTCCACAAATACGAGGCCTTACTGTGTGCCATGCACTGCTCATACAGCCCTGAATAAAAGTGACAAAACTCTCCCTTCTCTGGGAACTTACAGTACAATTAAGGGAGGCAGCCAAAACCAACATAAATTAGTAAAACACAAGACATGTTATACATGCTGTGCACTATGGAGGGAAAAAAGAAGGCAGGGAAACAGCGGGATAAGGGGACAGGGGTCGCAATTTCAAATAAGAAAGTGCCCATGAGAAGGTGACACTTGAGCAAATCCCAATGGAGTAGCCTACCATGGAGATAATGGGTAAGAGTGTTACAGCGGTGGGAACAACCAGTGCAACGGCCCTGAGGCAGGATCAGAACTGGTGTGTTAGTCATATTACTATAGTCATGGCTATTATTTCTTTCCAGTTTCATCTCCCTTCACCTCCTCCCTTTCCTGCACCTTTCAGCCAAATGAACTACCAGAGCCTCCGCAAGCCCTTCTATATGCACCTGCCTTTGTACAAGCCACACTTCATGCTGGAATGCCTTCCTTTCTCTCCAACTCCTACTCATCCTTCAAAACCCAGCTGAAAGGCCTCCTCCTCAGGGAAGCTTTCCTTGACTTAGAGAGTCTATGGCTCACTCTCTTGACCCCTTCTGCTGTATCCTGAAACTGCTTGGTTAACTGCCCACCTCCCCAGACTGATCAGTGAGTTCTGGAGGGATAAGCACCAGCTTTCGCATAGCACCCCGAAGCATAGCACAGTGCCTGGTTGTGTGCATGGGCAACCTTATGAACGAAGGGAGAACTGAAGGATGGCCCAGGCCTCCCCGCTTACAGAGCCTTAGCGCTGGGCATGCCACCACGAATGACCGCCTCTGTGAATGCTGGCCTTTTCAACGCAGATACAAATCTGCAATATGAAACAGGCTTTTTAAAAATAACAGCACAGTTTTCTTTTTTCTTGTTTTTTTTCTTTCTGCATGGCTTATTTTTCCAGTGCAGCCCTGGACCAGCTGTAGGAAGTCCCTCCCAGGCCCACTCTAAGAACACAGGGTTCTGGGGCCTCTAAGGACTCCTGGGCCCCAACAGGGATAGAGGAGGCACCAGATGGTTCTAGACGAGCCCTGGCACCAAGGCTACCAGGCACCTCTGAGCCAAGAACCTTTTTGCTCAAACACGATGTTAGGTAGGTTACTTCTGGGAAACTTTATAGCCGCCATGTGAATTTTCCAATGTGGCTTCTCCTTGATGGGCCTGGAGTTCTCTGCCTTCACTCTAAGAGGGCATCCTAGGGAGATGGCATCAGATCCAGGGTTCCAATCCTGGCTACATCACTGTGTAGCCCTGGATCCTTTCCATCACCTCTTGGGGCCTCAGTTTCCCCATCTGTGAAATGGAAATAATAATACCTATCTCTGTTTTCTGCATATGGTACATGACATGCTTAGGACCATACCCAGGTCACAGTAAGCATTCAGTAAACATTAGCTGCCTTCATCACCATGACCTTCATTTTTATCAGCCCTGGATCTCTTATTGTGCAGTTCCTTCACTAAATCATATACTCTCCAAATCAGAGACCCCAACGATCTGCTAAATCTCACCCTCTTGGCCCTCCTGTAATTTTCTCTCATATACCACAGGAACACAGTCCCTCTGAGGGTATGAACATCTGTAAATATGGGAAGCTTGGTATCCGTACTCTACGGGCCCATCACTTTGCCTGCCACACCTGACACCTCCTTCCTGCTGGACCTACCTGCCCACACCCCAGGGAAGCAGCGTTTATAATGAATCCTGTCCTCAGGTCCCAACACACCATGAGCCTGCCTTGAGCAACTCCTGTGCCCGGACCCTGGAGACGCAGCGGCATGCGCACACCAAACCAGGCCCTGCCCTCACAGAGCGTCTGGTCTGATGAAAGAGTAATGCAATCACTGTTGTTGTTGTTGTTCAGTCGCTAAACTGTGTGTTTTGTGTCCCCATGGACTGTAGCCCGCCAGACTCCTCTGTCCATGGGATTTCCTAGGCAAGAATACTGAAGTGGGTTGCATTTCCTTCTCCAGGGGATCTTCCCAACCTTGGGGTTGAATCCGAGTCTCCTGCATTGTCAGGTGGGTTCTTTACCACTGAGCCACCAGGGAAGCCTGCAATCTGTAATTACACCAATAAATGTAAAACCACCACTAAGATGAGTGCTATAAAGGAAAGGTGCCTGGGCTGTGAGAGACTGTAGTGGAGGGCTTGACCTAACCAGGGAGGGCTTCCCTGAACAGGTGATGCTGAAGCTGAAAGATGAAGGATGAGGGGACCTACACAGGTGAAACGGAACGCATGACTAGGGCAGAGGAAACATGAGCAAAGTACTACGTTAGGCTGAACATGATAAATGGAAGGATTCAAGATGGTGACCCCATGGTGTCTGAAGGGCAACTGAAGAATTCCAGGAGGCTTTTCAGGCAGGGGTTGACAGACTCAGATTTATGTCAAAAAGATCACCTTGGCCACTGAGGATGAGCTTTTCCAAGCCTGTGTGTTTACTTATCTCTGCCTAGAATGTGCCCCCAGTCTCTGTATCAGTCAGGACAGGCTAGGTTATGCTGCAGTAACAAACAACCCCCAAATCTAAGTAGTTTGAAACAACAAAGGCTTAACCATCACTCATGCTGCACATCCATCAAGGGGCACCAGGCTGATGAAGGACTCCAGGTAACAGTAAGGGGAGCCCCTCATCTCTGAGCACATCATTAGGGTAGGCAGCATAGACTTTGCTTCAGTTGCCCCTTGGAGGCCCCAGCAAGTTTGGGACTGAATGGACCTGGGTGGGGCTTGTTGGGCAATTCTGATATTCCCTGGAGAGTGTTCTGCAATAATCCCAGGAAGAAAAATACTTCTTAAGTCACTGTGGGCTAGGCACTATCTCTGTGCTGTCTCATTTCATCTCACAACCGCCTGCCCAAACAGGCTTTGTTGGCCCTACTTTAGGGATGGAGGAGCAAGATCCGGAGAGGTCAAAGGTAACTGTGTCAAGTCCAAAGTCCTAAGTCAGTACGAAGGGGAAGGAGGACTCCAAAGGAGAAGCCCTTTGTCATTAAACTAAAGCAACCGGCCTGGGCTCTATTCCAGAGAGAAAGGTTTACAGACACGTGCCTACACAGAACTCTGCTCACCCACCTCTGAGAAAGTCAGCAAAAATCATGTCCCACTCCACAGGCAAGGCGAGTTACATCTGCCCCACGGACCTCAAAGCCCCAACCCCTTCCTTTCTCTCAAGGGGAAATGTGGGTGAAGGACAGCTTGGGTGCCACAGGCATCGTGCTTCATGGGAAATTCTTTTGCTACAGCACAGACAGAGCCCCCAGCTTATAGGTTTACAGGCATCAAGAGCCCTGTCTCCTTCTTCCCCCTGTCCCCGCGGACAAAGAGCTGGGTGTGTTTCCTTTCAGCCACTCTAAATTATATACAACAGCCTTACTCCACATGTAACAAGCATCTGAGAAAGAAGAGAGGTTTAACATTTTTCTCCCTTAAGTCCCAGCCCATCCCGGGGGTAGTCTAAGCCCCTATCGCCCAACCCACCCCCCAGTACTAGGCACGAGCAACTTTTCCACCAGCACCGACCAGCGATCAAGACATTCTGTATTCTCCTCGCAGCCACTTGCCTGGGGCGTGCTGGCCTTGACCGGAGAAAGGTCATCGGCCGCCAAGTGCCTGCAGAAGAGACTGCCTCGGGGACTGCGGGGGCGGTGGGGAGGCGGGGCGGAAATGGAGGCTACCCTCCGGAGTGATTTCCCGAAGAGCCTACACCGCACCTGGGGTGCGAAATGTGTTCAAAGAAATGGGCCCGGCGCGACCACGTTTACCGGGAAATCGTGCACCGCGTTGAAAAGAGGGCCCCCACCGCACCCCGGCGGGACTCGCGCCTCCCACGTCCGCCGCACCCCCGGCTGCCGAGCCCACGGCGCGCCCCCCGCCGCCGCCCCCCGAGAACTAGGCCGGCGGCGGCGGCGGCCGTGGCGAGCGGTCCCGCCTGCGGCGCCCCGCCCCGCCCGCGTCTCCGCGTTCTCAGGCCGAACGCCCGGGGCCGGGCGGCCGCTGCCATTGGTCGGCGGCCACGTCCGTCAGCGGGCGGCACGCCGGCGCAGAGCAAAGGCTACATTGTAAC